>BOPN01000710.1:374712-382212 GCA_017312705.2 Penaeus japonicus | reverse complement strand
CTGCTTCCTTTCCGGCCACCTTTCCCTCTTTCCCTGTTTCCTCCTCCTCCTCCTCCTCCTCCTCCTCCTCCTCCTCCTCCTCTCTCCCCCCCCCCCCGTTTACCTCCCCCTTTCAGCGCCTCCACCAGTACAACTCTTCAGGAGACTCGAAAAAATGCCTCGCTGGAGCCCCGGGACAGGATTGAAGGCTCGATCCAGATCAGCACAAAAACCAGGGCGTTCCAAGGCCGACTTCACTCCTTCTCCCCCTCCCTCTCCCTCTCTCCCTCCCTCCCTCCCTCTCCCCTCCCTCCCTCCCTCTCCTCTCTCTCTCTCTCCCTCTCCCTCCCTCCCTCTCCCTCCCTCCCTCCCTCCCTCTCCCTCCCTCCCTCCTCCCTCCCTCCCCCCCTCCCTCCCTCCCTCCCTCCCTCCCTCCCTCCCTCCCTCCCTCCCCCTCCCCCCCCTCCCCCCCCCCCCCCCCCCCCCCCCCCCCCCCCCCCCCCCCCCCCTCCCCCCCCCCCCCTCCCTCCCTCTCTCTCTCTCTCTCTCTCTCTCTCTCTCTCTCTCTCTCTCTCTCTCTCTCTCTCTCTCTCTCTCTCTCTCTCTCTCTCTCTCTCTCTCTCTCTCTCTCTCTCTCTCTCTCTCTCTGTCTCTGTCTCTCAAGTTCTTTCCCTTTCTGCCTCTCTCTCTCTCCTTCCCTCCTTCACCCCCATCCTGCTCCCTTTCCCTCCTTGCCTCGTTCCCTCACTCCTCTTCCTCTTTCCCACTCTCTCCCTCTCAACCTTTTTTTCCTTCCTCTCTCCCTCTCACCCTCTCTTCCTCTCACTCTCTCTTCCTTTCCTCTCTTTAGCTCTTTCCCTCCTTCTTCTCTCTCCCTCCCTCCCTTCTTCCCTCCCTCCCTCCCTCCCTTCCTCCCTGCCTGCCTCTCTTTATTGTGGCTTGTCTGGGTGGCCAGGCCAACTCACTGCACGCACAGTTTATTTACAGTTTTAGATACGTGTGTGTCTGCATGTGTGTATTTGTATTGTGTCTCTTCTTTCCTTCTTTCTTATGGTTTTCTCTTCTTTCTTTTTCCACCTTTTATTTCATTATTTATTCATTTTTTCTCTCTATTGAAGGGGAGGGGGTTGCATTGAGAGCCTCTGTTGTTATATTTTCCTGTTATTTTGGCGAAAAAATCAAAATTTTCCCCTGAAAAGTCTGATAGTTTCCAGAAATTTGTATGAACGATCTTTTCAGTTGATATCTTTTCTTAGGAGAGTTATTATATTTTATAGGAGGAAAATCCGACAGACTAACAGCCATCTTGAGGTTCTGAATTCGATGCAACGAAACGTGTCCCATGAGCTTCGGTTGCATCATCGCTAAAGTAAGGTTCACGTTGTCCGATTTGCATTCAAGCGAGACAGACAAATAATTTCTTACCAGGGGAGGGGGAGGGGGGAAGGAGGGAGGGGAAAGGGGGTGGGTTGGAGGCGTCTGACAGCTACTTGTTGACAGATGTATGCCAGGTTCTTTGGTGTCACTTTATTGACTTGGTGATTGAAAGCAGGCTTTTGGATTATGTAGAAGTTTGGGATTTTATGGCTTTGCTTTGAGAGTTGAGGATATACGTAAGAAGAGTTTGCGTGTGTGTGTGTGTGTGTGTGTGTGTGTGTGTGTGTGTGTGTGTGTGTGTGTGTGTGTGAGACAGAGGCAGAGACAGAGACAGAGACAGAATGAATGCTTGTAAGATTGCATACCACGATGTACATAGAAGCACTTGGATCTCTTCATAACCTCACATGTATTGCACTGAGCGTTCATGAAGTAACATCGATTTAGTGTTATAGTTATTTGTTTGATTACCTGAATGGGATCAGCGATTATAGTGATACAAGAAAAGACGTCACTCTCACTTGCGTTTATGGTTGTAAGTTTCACTTTGCGGTTTGTGTGATGATGGACTTGAACACAGGAGGTAATTACAGGCCAGGATTCGCGGTGATGAAACGTAGGGGAGAGGCATTACCTGTGGTTATTGTGCGTTAAAGGGAAGGCATTTTGTCTTCGGTTGGTGTACTTGTGAGGTGCGAGTGAAATGCTAAGTTGAATGAGTTTAAGAGCCTTGTCGGTTTCACGGGGAAGGGCTTGATAAGGTATATATTCTTATTACTTTATTTGTTGTATTGTGTGAATTTAGTTACTTGCATTCTGTCTTATTTTATTTTTACTTCACATTTGGCTACAAATGTGAAGTACCTGAAATCTTTTGGACAGGTTTCTTGGTTTAGTAAACACCAATCTTTCCTTTTTGCCTCTCTCCATTCACCGTAATACTCTACTCTTACCTTCAACTCACTCTCTTTCTCTTTCTCTTTCTCTTTCTCTCTCGCTCTCTCTTTCGCGCTCCTCTCCCTCTCTCCCTCCCGCCCCCTCCCCCCTCCGCATCTCCAATGCAGCAACAACGCCTACGCCCAAATCCGCCCCCTCCTGAAACAAGAAGGACCCAGCAGCGCCAGTGTCATCTCGAGGCGTGTAACTGTATCTCCTCCGCTCCCCTGGCCGGCCACGTCGTGAGGAAGATGCAGCGTGTAGCCCGTCTACTCGGTGCCTTCCCCTGGCTTCACAGCTCTCTTGCCCGGCGACTCTCTTTGCTCCTGGCGAGGGTTGCGTTCTAAAGGGGGAGGGGGGTAAGGTTCATAAAGGGGGGGGATATGTATTTTTCTCTTAGGGGAGGAGGGGAGTTTTGCGTTTGTGGTGTGTGTACTTGGTTGGTTAGTTAGTTGTTTTGGAGTTTTGGTCGAGGATGAAGACTGTTTTTTTTTTCATATGATTTTCTTAACAGGTTCAGAAGATCTCACTTGATTGCGAGAAAGAGAGAAAGAAAAAAAAATGTGAGTGGCGTAGGACTGGGTTTTTCCTTCGTGGATTCCCTCCCCATCCCCCCCCCCCACACCCTTCGTCCCTAATGCCCTTCCCTTCTCCTTCGCCCATGTAACCCCCCTTTTTATAGTCTCGACCTTGCTCTGTAAAGTTTCTTCCCTAAAAGTCTGTCTGCTCTCTCTCTCTCTCTCTCTCTCTCTCTCTCTCTCTCAATCTCTCTTTCTACCATAGCCATTT
The DNA here is from genome assembly GCA_017312705.2 of Penaeus japonicus. Taxonomy (NCBI): domain Eukaryota; kingdom Metazoa; phylum Arthropoda; class Malacostraca; order Decapoda; family Penaeidae; genus Penaeus; species Penaeus japonicus. The sequence goes on along the minus strand of BOPN01000710.1, from coordinate 379,131 downwards.
TTCTCCTCTTCCTCTTCGTCTTCTCCCTCTTCCTCGATCTATCTTCTTCTTTTCTTCCTCCTCTTCCTCTTCTCCTTATTTTCTTTTTCTTCCTCTTTTTTTCATCTTCTCCTCCTCCTTCTTCTCCTCCTCCTTCTCCTTCTCCTCCTCCTCCTCCTCCTCCTCCTTCTCCTCCCCTCCCCTTCCTCCTCCTCCCCTCCTCCTCCTCCTCCTCCTCCTCCTTCTCCTCCTCCTCCTCCTCCTCCTCCTTCTCCTCCTCCTCCTCCTCTTCCTCCTCCTCCTCCTCCTCCTCCTCTTCCTCCTCCTCCTCCTCCTCCTCCTCTTCCTCCTCCTCCTCCTCCTCCTCCTCCTCCTCCTCCTCCTCTTCCTCCTCCACCTCGACCACTCGAGACACGTGAAGGGTAACCCATGGCGACCGACCCACCTCTTCCTTAAGGGTCTTTTATAGGATCTATCACGACTACTGCCCCCTCCCCTCCAACTGTCCACCCACCCCCTCCCTCCCTCCCTCCCTCCCTCCCTCGCTTCATCGTAGGCTTCCTGCTCCCGTTTCGCGGATCGCCGAACCCCCAAGGATTGAGAAGTTTCGGATCGGGGATTTAGAGCCTGGTCGAAGCCAGAGCCGGTCCTTATAAGGAGGCTGTCCGCGAGTTTCTCTTATTTTGCGAGTTGAGGCTTTTTGGGGGGTTATTTTTCTCTTTTTTTTCATTTAGTTTTTTCGTTTTCCGGCTTGTTTGTGTTTTTTTCTGTCCCTCTCTGAGTATTTTCTTGTCTCCATTATCTGTCTCTCTCTCTCTCTCTCTCTTTCTCTCATCCTCTCTCTCTCTCTCTCTCTCTCTCTCTCTCTCTCTCTCTCTCTCTCTCTCTCCCTCTCCCTCTCTCTCCCTCTCTCTCTCTCTCTCTCCCTCTCTCCCTCTCTCCCTCCCTCCCTCCCTCCCTCCCTCCCTCCCTCTCTCCCTCCCCCTCCCTCTCTCTCTTCCTCCCTCCCCCTCTCTCTCCCTCCCTCCCCCCTCTCTCTCCCTCTCTCCCTCCCTCTCTTTTCTCTCATTTTCTGTTACTATCTCCATCATTCTTCTATTTCCCTCCCACCCTCCCTCCTTCTTCCTCTTTCTCCTTCCTTCTCCTTCCTTCCCTCCCTCCCTCTGTATCCCTCTCTCCCATCCACCGTCCACCTCTCTCCTTTTATGCGACTTCCTCTTCGAAAAAAAGTTTGTTTTACAACGGACAATTACGTTACAAGGAAGCCACAATTTGTGCAAATAATGGCAATGACTTTATAAGATGTGCCGTAGGCCGTGTGTCGCTGAGAGCCCGGATGTGAGAGTATTGGCGGTCGACTAGGCATATTATAGGCTTCGGAAGGTAGGCGTAGTCAAGCGTGGATTATGTATCACCTGGAGACACAGGGCCACTGGGCCACAGGTCGAGAATGGTCACTGGGCAGTCTGCTGTACGTGCGTGGTCTGACGCATGTGTGTGTGTATGGAGGGCTGGGTTGTGTGCATGTGTGTTTGTCTGTTTATGAGGTGAGGGGAATATTCATGTGCGTCTATATGCATGTGTTGGACTGGATATGCAAGTGCGCGTGTGTGTTTGTTAAGTGACGGGCTGTTTCATGCATGAGTACAGTTAAAAGATTCCGTCCGACTGACATACCATTTCCATTTTATATTGGTACTAATACCAAGGCCTTCTATAATTGGCCCTTTCTGCTAGAATGCTAATATCCAGACATCTTTTTTCTTTCGAAAATACAAACTTTTTTTTTCGTAAAATTCCAGTTCTCTTCATGGCATACCAAGTCGCACTCACATCAACACTTGCTCCGTTGCTGAATATTCATGGACTGTCGTCGTGTCTCTAGTATTGCCGGCTTGCAATGACGTCTCGGTGATTGCGTGCAAAATGTCCTTGTGTGATTTTAATGAAATGCCGCCCCGCTGCGGCTTTTCCCTCTTATTTTCTTGTTACTTCTTGCAGTTTCTTTTTTCGTTTATTATTGTTCCTTTCTCATTTTTTTATCTCTCGCACATCCACCCTTCTTCTTCTTCATCGTCATCACCATCGTCATCGTCATCGTCATCGTCATCGTCATCGTCATCGTCATCATCATCATCATCATCATCATCACCACCACCATCATCATCCTCTTCTTTCCTTCTTCTCTCCTCCTCCTCCTCCTCCTCCTCCTCCTCCTCCTCCTCCTCACCCTCTTCTTCCTATTCTTCTCCTTTTTTCATCATCCTCTTCTTAAGACCTAGGGATGGAATGCCAGGCGTGTATTTTGATTATGATCTTCGCAGTCTTAAGCCTCCGCGTCGCACTTGTGTCGTGGGCTGTTTCGGGGTGGGTGTAGGGTGTAGGGTGTGGGGTGTGGGGAGGAGGTTCTCTCTCTCGACCAAGAACACGAATATACTCGAATTTCCGCAATTGTAAATGGACTAAATGAACCGTTTAATGTTTTTGTGTTGCAGCCACGGGACTTGTAAGGGAAGGTAGTAAAGTCAGAAAAAATTGGAATAAATTCCATTCCATCATCTTTTCCTAACACGTTACTGCAGTTGTGTATATGTATATATTTCTTCCATTTTTTTTTCTTTCGTTACCCCCCCCCCCCTCGATTAAGCGTTATATGAACGATCTGCAGTTACCTTGCATCTGCATTTGATGGTAGTGTCATTAGTGGGTCGACCTCGGATTGCAAGTTTGAAAGGAAGTTTATGTCGAAGCTGCACGGAGTAATTACAGCAGGGTCAATAAAAACCGGAATAATTGAAATTGTTTTATCAACTGCGATCTGACTGGGGGAGAACTGCGTCGTTGCAGCGTGGCATGTGAAGGAGTTGTGCTGTATGTGAAGGATTGTGTATAATTATGAATGCAAGATTGATAGTGTGAGTGACGATTGCGGAGAAGAGTGACGACGCACTTCCGAATGTTGCACTTGATACAAGTGACGAGTTAAACAAGGGGAAGAGTGGTGCTCCCTTAAGGCCACGCAATAGGCCAAAAAGGGATAGATAAAATCGGAATGGGCCTTTGTCGACCTCTCTCCCTCCTCCAAAAATGAGAAGAAGAAATTGCACGCTTGTCATAATGGGATGCAAAATGTGATGTTTGCCCTAAACCAAGAGTGATGTAGTGAGTGCACTGATGGAGGCTGAGGAACGAGGAAAAGGCTAATGATAAACGAACATAATTCATTCTGAAGAATATTGGGAAAAAAGGCAAGGATGTGACAGGATAGTTTCTAGATGCAAGATGTGATAGACGTTTCGTTGCAACTACCCTGTTCCTGACACATCTTGCCATCTGCAATTATTCACTCTCATTCTTCCTTCTTTTTTATGAAGAGCGTAGATCGATTTTCTGAATGAGAGGTGATGTTCCGTTTGTTACGTGTTGCGTGTGATCTCTAAGAAATCGTCTTACGCAAAGCGCGGCCTTTAATATTCACAGCAGGAATTCCAGGTTTCCGTGCACGGTGACTCCGTTTGGCAAATTAAAGTTGCTCCCCTTTCACTTCTCTCCTCCCTTCCCCCTCTTCTCTCCCTTTCCTTACTTATTCCTCTCCGTCTTCTCCCTTCTCTTTTCCCATCCCCCATTCACCCTCTTTCTGCTCCATATCCTCCTCTCCATCCTCATCACGCCTTCCTCCTCTTTTCTCCTCCTCCCTTTCCTCCCTCCTCTTCCCTCCTTACTCCTCCCTCCTCGTTTCTGCCCCCTTTCTTCCTTATCCCTCCCACCATGCCCTCCCTCGTCAGCTTCATGTCATTCGCATCTCTCTCTCGTGTGATTATGGTCTGCCATTTTTGCCAAGTTTGTATTTCTTAACAAAAAAACGAAACAAAACGAAACAAAAAAAGTCGTTTCGTTGTTGTGAATGGAATAACTAATTTACAGCATGGAAGTTGGCGTGTGATCTCAAGGCTAGTGGATCTTATTATACTCAATATTGATAATGATATTGTTTATTGTTATTATTATTATCATTATCATTACCATTATTATCAGTACACACACACTCACACACACACATACACACACACACACACACACACACACACACACACACACACACAAATATATATATATATATATATATATATATATATATATATATATATATATATATACATAAAGAATGGCGTATTACTGTTTATAGAATATGTATTATTCTTTTCACAGTTTCTAGGTATGGTACGATACTCTCCGAATTGGTACTAAACGTTTTTTGATGTTATATGTTGCACATTAAACTTTCAGAGTGAGTCGTAAAAATACCAATTGAGAATTGTTTTTCCCGTTTGTTTTTTATACATTTTTTTCTCTTGTGAAGATCGAGAAGAATTTTTAAGTGTCCTTCGAAATTGGTTTTGAGATATGCTGTCACCGAAACAGGTTCAGCTTTGGAGTATG
>BOPN01000710.1:352212-357212 GCA_017312705.2 Penaeus japonicus | reverse complement strand
ACAGAGACTTACCGAACAAATATAATCGTCAGCCGCAATTAAGAAAAAAAATTATATATGGCCGTCTCCTAACCCAGTTTGAAGATGCTTTCTGGAAGGTTCTGCCAGTCACGGCGAGAGAACACGACCACATCCGAGAAGAAAACAATTATTTTACATCGTGCAAATATTTGTTTTGTGTCAAGAATCGCTTACGTAGGCGCGCAAGGCCGAGGGACCGGTTGTCATAAGGTGATCGTTGTCATGCAAGCGCGCGAGCCATGGCCGAGATCTGAGAACTCCTCATTTAACCTTCTTTCCATCTCCTTTTTTTCTTCTTCTCTTCCTTCGCATTTTTATTCCTTTTCTTCCTCCACTTCTGCTTTTTGTTACTCTTCATCTTTCTTTCCTCTTCTACCTTTTTCTTTTTCTTCTCCTCAGGATCTTTTATATATTTTTCACCCTCCTTCTTCAGCTCCTAGATCTCCTAGATCTGTTTTTCCATCAGGAAAAATACTTCTCCTTCTCCTCTTTACCGTTCCCTTCCAATCGCGATTTCAGAATCTACAGAAAAAACTTCTTCAACTTCCTATTCTTAGTCTTGTTTTTTTTTCTTATCTCTCTCTTCTTTCGCTGTCTTCGCTTCCGCGTTCCATGCTGACTTGAGCGTCATACCACACTCGGCTCGAAATGCCAGTGCCAAGACTAGTGCCGGAATCTTTGGTAATGTCGACGGGGTCACAGACACCAGGAGGAAGAGGGAGGGAAGGGAGGGGGGAGAAGGAGGGGGAGGGGGCAGAAGGAAAGGGAGGGGGCAGAAGGAAGGGGAGAGAGCGGAAGGAGGGGGATGGGGCTGATGGAAGGGGGGGAGGGGTAACGGAAGGGAATATGAAAGAAGGGAGGAAAAAGTGGGAAGGGATGGGGCAGATATAGAGAGGGACGAGAGAGAAAACGGAGAAAGAGGGAGTTTTGTTATTAGCTCATTTGTTCTTTCACCTTACCAATGACGCCATCACCCTAATTATCCTTGTTTATAGACTTTTTTTCATTCTAACTTATTTCGGTAAATATATAGATCCTTCGATGACAGCACAAGAGGAAGAAAGTTGAAAAATAGTTTAACATATTAATCAGTATCAAAGAAAGCGAGTAAGTTTACGAAAAGGAATAAGCCTACGACGCCACGGAGATCGCAGCCCTGCACCTCTTGGAGAGGAAGGAACCACTCTGCATATTCTGTTGCTTCTCGTTCCGGCTCTATCTTTATTTTTGTCTCTTATCTATTGTCTTCTATCTCTTTTTTATTTCTTATCTTCTATTTATTTTTCTCTCTCACTCTTATCTTTTATTCTCTCTCTCTCGCTCTCTCTCTCTCTCTCTCTCTCTCTCTCTCTCTCTCTCTCTCTCTCTCTCTCTCTCTCTCTCTCTCTCTCTCTCTCTCTCTCTCTCTCTCTCTCTCTCTCTCTCTCTCAGGAAGATGTTAGAAGGAGAGAGAGAATGGCCATACAAGCGAGCGATATCACTGGAGCTGAATTTATTGTTTCTTTAATTAAGATGTTAATGAAGGCGCGTTAAGTGTTAACGAATCTATTAAGTACCTGGTGATTAATACAGTATGATATTTTAATGAACTCAATGAATTATGATTGGGTTTTGTTTGATAATAATGATTAATGTCGAGCGAGGTTGGGGTAACCATGTATTAATGCAGTTGAGAAAAGATCATTACGCAAGTGAAAGTGTAGTATCGATTGCCACATTTGATAAAGCATGTTAGATACAGGGGAGGATATTGATTCCACATAATCAATATGAAACACGAAAAAAACGTTCACATTTCTCCCGAGTGAGTATAGCAGATTGAGTGAAAATACTATAGATGGTTCTGATACAAGGAGGCTGAAGACAACACAAATATTAACGTAAAATATGCAGAAAATTTCTAAGAGGGAAAACTTACAACTCTAAAGAAAGGGGAAACTGAACCACAAGGGTTCTCGAAGAGAACGAGACAAAGGAATGCACAAGGGCCCTCCTACAAGCACCCTGTTATATAATAATGTAGGATCGAAGTACAGCAGCATTGTGTTGTGGATGGCCCCAATAAGGAACCCCGAGAGGATCACGTTACCCTCTTGTAGGATACTCGAGGTTGAGGGGAAGGAGGCGGGAAGGGGCGTGAGGATTACTAGACAAATGGTCTCCTCTCTCTGGCCTGAGTTATGGCGTACCTAAAGGAGGGCTGTGATGTCCTAAGTACTGTTAGATTAGGTGGGTATGTTGGCTCCAGTTGGCTTTAGAAGTGCATTTCTTTGTGTTTCTCTGACTTTGGGTGTGTCTGCGTTTGGAATTATGATTTGTTATGGTGTATGAGCTGAATGTGTGTGGATATTTGTAAGAGTAGTACAGTCTGTACAATAGTAAAGTGAGAGTTAAAGTTCTACATTAATATTAGTTGTGTATGTGTGACGTACATGCACAGCTGCTTCACTTAATATCCATATGTGTTTAGATATGTGAGTGGGCGTGCCTCGGTTTAAACGCAAGTGGTATTTTAAAGGCATTCCGTCGTTCATTTCCTGCATTGCTCATCCAGTGCACAACCCCCAGAGAACTGGATAAGCGGATGTTTACAGTTTTGTTGTTCCTTTTTCCAGGTGCGGCAACGTCGTTACTTCGTTCTCGAATGGAATGAAGATACTAATGCCAAACCGGATCTATGTACATTCATTTTCAATGTCCAATTTCCACTTGTATATGTATTATGTATTATTGATAAATACTGAGTTAATGACTGCTATAATAGATATACTTGTATGACCCTAAAAGGCATTTCCGTTTCTTTCCAGGTATGTTGCAGTAGCAGAGAAGGTTGCAAGGTAAAAGTGTGTTCAAGGTCAGAGAACTGGTCAGCGAAGCAGCTACAAGGCCAAGGGGGGAGGGAGGGGGACTTGACGCAGAGGACAGAGGTCAAGGAAAGGATATGCAAGTCCTGGTGGCTCCTTGGGACTCCAGGGGAAGATCCTATTCGCTGTGGCTGCTGTTTGCGCGACCCTGAGACTCATTGACATTGGAATGATCCGTCGCCTCACTTCAGTTGTTGTGTTGTTTTGAGAAATGGCGCTGTAGGGCTCATGTCTTCGTTTCAACTCGGTATTTTTCGAGACTTAATTATCAAAGATGTGGCATGAGAATGTCATGGTTCTTCGTCTGGCGTCGATCCCCAAAGATTGCTGTGTTAGTTTTCTCCACCCGAGATACGACGCTGCAATGCCGCAGTCGCTGTTCGCGCTCGTTCATCTTGCTCTGTTTACACATGGCGAGCAGAGGAGGCAATTACACGACTGCAGCCACTCGCGAAGGCCATTATTTTGAAGCAGGCCGCGGGCGTCGGGGATCTATTAGCCTAACGATGGCCGGTCATTAGAGGCACTTTACCCGGCGTCCATCGGCGCATAGCGGATCGCCGACACCGGCAGCCCGTGGGATTGCGGCTCGCGTGGCGTGGGCTGCGGGTGTGCTTGTGTTTTGCTTGTGGGTGTTGGTTCGTCGGCTTTTGCTGGGGGTGGGCGTTGGGGTTGTTATGATGAATCGCTTGTTTGTTTTCGTGTGTTTTTCTTCTTTATTCAGTTGTTTATTCTTATTATGTTCTCACTCACGATTTACTTAATTGTTTGATTACTTATCTTTGGGATACTTACCTTAATTATTTATCTTCTGTGTTACTCGAATTCACTCCTTTGTATACGGATTAACGCCGCGATTCTTCTGATATATTTGTTTCAATTGAATAACCTCTCAAACTGTGTTGTATTTTCTTTGCCTTTTTTCATTTTAGAATAAAAATCCATTCTTTTTTATATAAATACCTTGATATCGATAATGTTGGGGAGTCTTGCCATGTACTTCCTTGATCCGAGGGACTAATGGAATATAAAAAATCGTCCAGGGATAGAGCCTGTTATAAAGGTGTGTGTGTGTGTATGTGTGTATGTGTGTATGTGTGATGCTTTTTGAGTATATGTGTACCTCTCATGTCGCACATGCCCTCGACTTATATACTTGTGCTTGTTTGTGTGCATATGCATGTATCCGTGTCAGTATGTAACCCTGGACCACTAAAACTCCAAGAGCTGCGGCTTCGGTCCGTGATAAATGGAGGGTCGTCAACATGCCGTGGCAAAGCCCCTTCGCCGTGGTCAAGTGTAACCGCTGTTAATGCGGGAGTGATGCCGTAATCACAGACTGAGTGCTGATGGCTTCATTAGCTGGATTGCTCACGGGATATTGGTTCGCCTTTGTGTTTGGGATAGTTTGGCTGTCGTGACTGGTGCAGTTTTTAGAGTTAAGCAAAGACTTGTATCACAAAAAATCCGGAGAAAAAATCTTTAAAAAATCTGGAGGAAAAGGGGAAGAATCTAATCCAACCGCAGAGATAATCACGAAATAAACCTTCTTGTAAGAGGTTTTCCGAGAGGTAGCCTTGTCTTTTGTGATCTTTCCTTGGGACGCAGACTATGGCTGCAGGTTTTTTCGATTTTACTGAATTTTATGGGAGAGGGCTATTTTCTTCTATTACTTTTTTGGTATTTTTTGTGGGTGTGATTGGTCAGCGATTATCGATTTATCATTGGTCGATGTCTCTCTGTTCCAAAGGCTGGGTATAGAGTCCTTTTTACCGATCGTCTTTTTATACATAGATAATTTTTGTTTTCTTTTTTCTTTTTGGAGTTTATTCGCGTTACTGCTTGATGTATGTATGTTTTCTCTCTCTTGTATTTTGTCCATATCTTCTCTCTTACCTTAGAGGACAAGTTCAAGCCACGTTCTTGACAAATCTAAGAGCATGGAATGTGTCCTTTCTGTAGCAAGCCAGATAATTTTTTTTCTTATCTTCCCCTCCGTAACCCCTCATTGTGTCGCTCAAGGGCCACGGAAGCTGGATCGTGGCCAGCCAACCGTGAATCAGGGGCGGCCGCATCCCTCCCTCCCCCCTCCCCCTCCCCCTCCCCCTCTTTCAT
>BOPN01000710.1:342212-347212 GCA_017312705.2 Penaeus japonicus | reverse complement strand
TCTCCCTGATTTTTTCATTCTTCTCTGTATCTGTGTTTCGTCTAGTTTTTATCTCATTTATTTAAATATCCTATCTTCTCTTTATTCCCCGTCCTTTCTTTCTATATATATTTTTCCCTTCTCTTCCCCTCCTTTCTCTCTCTTCTCTTCTTTACTCTTCACTTTCCCTCCTTTCTCTCTCTTCTCTTTCCCTCCTTTCTCTCGCTTGCCCATTTTCATATATCACTCCTTATTCTGCCCTTTCTTTACCTCTTTGGCTGTCGTCCTCCGTCCATTCTTTCTTTATCAGTCCCTCTTCTTCTCATTCCCTCCCTCACTTATCTGCTCTTTTCCTTCACCCATATCTATCTTCCCTTATCGTTCTCCATCCCATTTCCTCCCTTATTTATTTGCCCTTCTCCTCTTCCTCCTTCCCCTTTCCTTTTCCTTTTCCTATTTCCTTCTACTTCCTCTCTCATCTCTCTCTCTCTCTCTCTCTCTCTCTCTCTCATCTCCCTCCTCTCTCTCTCTCTCTCTCTCTCTCTCTCTCTCTCTCTCTCTTTCCTGTTTCCATCTACTCTCTTTCTCTCGTCTCTCTCTCTCTCACTCTCTCTCTCTCTCTCCCTATAGATCTTTATCTGCCTCTCCTTCCTTGATTCTTCCCTTATATTCTCCTTGGTCAACCACGAGGAAATCGGCATGTCATATGATCTTCTAAAGGTTAAGGATTAATCTTTGGGTTGTTTATTTTGGAAATCCTTTTTTCAGATAATTTTCTTTTTTCTGAAGATCATTATTTTTTTTTATCATTATTTAATTTTGTCTTTCTTGATTTTATCCTCCTGTGTTTCAGCATGAGATGTTGACAAGGGAAACAAAGGAAAGGAGAAGAAACTTGATAGTATAAGATATCGAGGGGGAAATAGGTAAGGAAAGATGAGCGAGAGGGAGGAAGGAAGGAAGAAAAAAAGGAGATAGAGATGCAAAAATAAAGCAGTCCATATCGGAATGTTACATTGGCCTTCTCTCGGCGGGGGCACGGAAAGGCGTGGGCACCGATTGCTATTTTCTCTTCGTGGGTATTGAAGCGATTGTTGATTTTCATTTTTATATATTTTTTCTACAACGAAGCGCCCAAATCAGATAAAGCCCTGATTGCGGGTTGGATTCCAGTCACGATGCTAGATTAGTCACCGTTTGATTTTCGCAGTCTTTGGCGATGACGTCACGTGGCTTAAACGTCCACATGACGGAATTCCTTCGGTCATGAACGCCCATGTGGTTGGCATTAGGGGATGGAATTACGGAATGGTTGATATTATTGTTTTATTTAGTGATCCGATTAGATTTGGTGGTGATTTTTATACAGTTCAATTTTTTTAAGGTGGTGAGGGTATGAATTCACAGGAATTAGTGGTAGGATTCGAAGACATGACAGTGTGTGTCACGGATTTTATTAAACCTTTTTTATTGCTTATTTTAATGTTTTTCATTATTTACATACTTTGCTTTATTTATTTATGTATGTATTTACGTTGTTGCTTTTGATTTCCGAAAAGTAAATTTCAGAAACGTAAGTACATAAATTACATTATATTTATGTATTTCGCCAATGGGAAAATAGAGAAATGAAATACGGATTTAGGATTTCATTCACGGAGTTGATTAGCAAATCACATAAATCATAACACTGATGAAGTTATAGATGGAAGTTCAGAAGATTTATATATGATATAGATAGAAAGATCAGAAATATGTAGGTAGTTAGATGAGAAAGATGAATTATAAATTCGAAAAAATATAGATAGATTGCTCAGAAGAATATAGACAGACGGGTAGATAGGTCGGAAAATATACAGAGAGATCAGAAATACGTTGAAAGATGAAAATTACCTCCCAAGTTGAAAAGATTCTGTTCGTTGGCATCCGCCCGACGAAGGATCTTCCGGCTAAAAAGGAGAGGGAGAGAGAGCGAGGGAAATAGTGAGATGGGTAAGAAAGAGAGGGAGAGATAGCGAGAAAAATAGTAAGAGAGAGGTAAGAAAGAGAGGGAGAGAGAGCGAGAGAAATAGTGAGATAGGTAAGAAAGAGAGGGAGAAATAGTGAGGGAGGTAAGAAAGAGGGGAGAGATAGCGAGAGAAATAGTGAGAGAGGTAAGAAAGAGAGGGAGAGGGAGCGAGAGAAATAGTGAGAGAGCTAAGAAAGAGAAGGAGAAAACGTGATACCTAAGAAGGAGAGAGAGAACGAGTGGGAGAGAGCGAAAGCGCGTGTGTTCCTGCGTCGGCAAGACCAGCGGCCAAGAGAACAAAGGTAACGAAACGGGCGTAGGCGGGCAGATCACCATGAAGACATTAAAACCACCGTGATTTCAACAAATTTTCTTTCGTCCTTAGAGGTCGAGAGAAAAAAAAGATGAAAATTGTAGAAAGTTTTACTTCTAATTTTACTTTATTTACCGATGACGCGGGAGGTGCGAGCGAGCGAGCGAGCGAGGCGGAAAATGCTCGCGACTGTAAAACATCCTCTTTTGGGAGAAAATTATATGCATGGTGTCTCGCGGGGGGTGGGGGTGGTGGTTTGGGTGGGGGTGATCCTAGTATTTGGATTTGGATTCTTCCAGTTAGGCTTTTGTTTAGGCTTTATATATGTGTGCGTTTCTTTCTGTTGGCTGTAAAGGGGTCGGACACCAGGAACTAAACCCGGATAATGTGCGTGCTAGAATATGTCTCTGGTAAACGAGAACTGTCTTTGTCTGGGCATATGTTTGTGCATATATAAATAAATTTGGTGAGATTGAGGCTTTTGCCTTGTTATCCTTTCATTCGAATGTGTGTGTAATATATATATATATATATATATATATATATATATATATATATATATATATATATATATATATATATATATATATACATATACATATACATATACATATACATATATATATATATATATATATATATAAATAAAAGAATAAATATATCTATATATCTATATATAATATATATAATATATATATAATATATAAATATATATATATTATATATATAATATATATATATTATATATATATAATTATATGTATATAATATATATATACATATTAATATATCTGTGTATATATATATATGTATTGATATAAATATATAATATATATATTATATACATACACACACACGCACGCACACGCACACGCACACGCACACGCACACGCACACGCACACGCACACGCACACGCACACGCACACGCACACACACACACACACACACACACACACACACACACACACACACACACACACACACACACACACACACACACACACACACACACACACACACACACACACACATATGCATATAAATATACATATGTATATACATATACCTAAACATATACACATCCTTTTTTTCAGCCGGACATTATCCAAAAATTCTTCATGTGAACATAATTATCTTCGTAACGTTCAGGATATTTCTTTCTTTTAAATATCCGCGGTCTATAATGGCAACTTAATAAGTATTTAGCATTAACAATGTAACGAGGCAGCCGTTAAGCACACACTTTCCATTCTTCACAAAAAAGGGCATCGAAGCAAGATTTAATTTTATAAAATGATATTGACATTTGATGATACGTAGAACTTTCCTTCCTTTTCGGAAAAGACATCACGACCGAAGGAATTATTCGCTAATCATCTCCTTGGGCGCTGTTTTTTTTTTTTGGGGGGGGGGATAGAGGGTGGAAGGGTGCAATAAGAAAAATATCAAAATTCATACTCTCACGCAGACTCCATTGCTCTCATACTCCCATGCGCTCCATGCAGAAGTCCAAAATTCTCATGCACGGGGAATGCCTCTCACGCGCTCACTGACGATTATTATCATTTTTTTTTCCATTCATGTGCGCATTTTAGGACGCATGGAAGGCATACTTGCGCGTGGTCGGCCGCTCCGCGACATCCCGCTTTGAGGATTTAAGGACAAGTTTTGGGAGGTGGGTCGTGTCCCTCGTTTTATTCGAGGACGCAGGTGTTCGGAAGCCATTTGGGTTGGGGGGAAAGAGCCTTTTTATAAGCATGATATGTTGGCTGTATTTCTTAGCCCAGCTTATTTGATTATGTTTTTATTCCTGGAAGTTACCGAAGGATCTTAAGTTATATTTTGTATTATTAGTATCATCATCATCATCTTGCATCATCATCATCATGCATCAACATCATCTTCAATATTGTTTAAATATTTCATTTATCCATATTTTTTGTTTATTTATTTTAGATATATTTTTTGCACATCCTTGCGAACCGCATGACGGGACGAGCTCCCGCAAGGACTTGCCTCATCACCCCGGCCATCTATGCGCACAATGCCGAAGGATGACAGTCAGGGGATCGGCGGTGCCTTTAGAGGAAGTAAAAAAATGTTTGTAAAATAAGAGTATATAGACAAGATGAAAAAGTATATGAGAGCCCCGTTGACGACGAACAATAGATCTTTTTCACGAAGATTTTGAAGTAAAAAATATATTTTTTTGAATTTTTCCGATCAAGGCTGATGCAACGGCCGACGCGCGATGCTGTGATGGTATTCTTCCCTGGCATTTCCGGGAGGAGCTGAAATGAGAGAAGCGAAAGAGGAGGGAGAAAGATAGAAGAGAAGAACGATGGAGCGAAAGAGGAAGAGGGGTAGGAGGAGAGAAAGGAGAAGAAAGTAAACGGGATGTGGAAGTGAGAGAGAGAGAGAGAGAGAGAGTGAGTGAGTGTGTGTGTGTGTGTGTGTGTGTGTGTGTGTGTGTGTCTGTGTGTGCGTGCATGTGTGTGTGTGCGCGCGTATATATTTAAGATATGGAGATGGATAGATAGACAGATAGAAAAATAGATAGGTAGATATGTATGTTGCCGTGCGTATGCTTATAGATTTACATCATTGTCCATATAGAAAGAGAAAGGGGCAGAAACAGAGACCAACCGACGAGGCTGGAAGGCTTCCGCGTGTTTCGCTGAAAGCAAACCACCTTCACC
>BOPN01000710.1:317212-324712 GCA_017312705.2 Penaeus japonicus | reverse complement strand
GGAATCCGTGAGAGGTAAATGTCCGTTCTGTAATTACGTATGATGATGTATCACGGAGTTACAAAGTAGGTGTATAAAACTGACCTTGAGAGTTATTAAAGGTAGGGAGGGTGTGGTCACTATCACCCCCTCCCCCCTCTCGTATCCCCCTTCGCCCCCTCTCACCTCAGCCCCCTCCCCCTCTTACCTCTGCCCCCCGCCCGCCTCATACACAGCAGTCCGCGGGCGACCGCTGTCCTATTATCTTTTATTGAGCTGTAAGGGAATACGTACGGCTCGCGAGGAGGGTGTATTAGATCCAGTGCTCTCAAGGTGAGGGGAGGGGAAGGGGGTGGGGGAAGGGTGGATGGAGAGAGGAAGGTTAAGGGTAGGATTAGAAATGAGAAGGAGGAGGAATGATTGTAATAATAGTCGTGATGATAATAATAATAATACTGATAGCAATAACATTGATCACAATGAAAATAACATAAATGATAACAAAAACAATCATAACCATAACCATAACCTATCATAATGAAATGGTGATGATGAGGATGATGATAATGAAAGGGGAAGGGACAAAGTGTGGAGAACAGGAAGAGTATATAAGGATCGGAAAGGGATCTAGGTTCAGGTTGAGGAAAAGAGGGAAGGGGAGAAGAGGAAAAAGGGCGGACACGGGGGGGGGGGGAAGGTGAAAAAGAGAAAGTTCATGATATAATAGAGGGATACTCCGAAAATGCACTAGGTAGAATAAATAAAGAAATGCAATGGCTCTGCAAGTGCTCCGCGTCGCCCTTGCCTTCTCCTTCTGTTCTTGTTCTGAAGGAGATGAGGTGGCGGGCGGCACGTCGGTCTGCAAGGAAGGAAGCGCCGCGCCGTGTACCTGGACGGGGCTTTGACGGATGACATCACCCGCTGTTTTTCCGTTTGGGTTTTGATCGACTCTCGTCTTTTGCTTTTTTCATCCTCCTGCCTATTTCCTTTTTTATTCTGATTTGTCTTCTTCCTTTTCACCCTTTCCTTCATCGTTGTTACCATTTCGTTTCGTCGTTTTTCTTCCTCAAGGCTATCCCTCCACCCCCACACCCACCCTACCCATTCCCCTCCCCCTCCCCCTCCCCCCCCTACCCCCCACCCTACCCATTCCCCTACCCACCCCCACCCCCACCCTACCTATTCCCCTCCCCACCTCTCCCCCTCCCCAATCTTCCTCCATCTCCAGACATCCAGTAATAAAGTCCTCTGTCCCAAACAATGGAAAGAAAAAACGTGTGATGTTGTAGGCCTGTCTCCACTCCCCCCCCCTCTCCCCACATCCATGTTCTCGCCCTCTCCTTCCCTCTCCCTCTCTTCCCCCTCCCTCCCCCTTTTCTCCGTCCTTTGCTGATAAGGATATCTTTCTTTGTCCCAGGGTTCAAAGGTGGGTCCTATTTGTTACTTTTGTTGTTGTTTTCGTTAGCTGTGTCCTTGTGCTGTTTGTTGACTCTCCTTTGCTATCGGAGTGTCAGTTGGCTGTCTCCCTGGGCTTTGTTTGTGAGGTCGTTTTGCTGGTTGGGTTTGTGTGGTTTGATCCTGTGATCGATTGAGATTGATTGGTGCTCTCTCTCTCTCCTCTCTCTCTCTCTCTCTCTCTCTCTCTCTCTCTCTCTCTCTCTCTCTCTCTCTCTCTCTCTCTCTCTCTCTCTCTCTCTCTCTCTCTCTCTCTCTTTCTCTCTCTCTCTCTCTCTCTCTCTCTCTCTCTCTCTCTCTCTCTCTCTCTCTCTCTCTCTCTCTCTCTCTTTCTCTCTCTCTTTCTCTCTCTCTCTCTCTCTCTCTCTCTCTCTCTCTCTCTCTCTCTTTCTCTCTCTTTCTCTCTCTCTTTTCTCTCTCTCTCTCTCTCTCTCTCTCTCTCTCTCTCTCTCTCTCTCTTCTCTCTCTCTCTCTCTCTCTCTCTCTCTCTCTCTCTCTCTCTCTCTCTCTCTCTCTCTCTCTCTCTCTCTCTCTCTCTCTCTCTCTCTCTGTCATCCTCATCCTTTGGAGATGTAACCGCCTGTCTCAGTAAACGTGTCAAAGTCTGTCTTTTGTGTGCAATCTTACTTGTGTGTGTTTGTTCGTTTGCGCGAGAGTATGTGTGTGTACGTGCGATGTAACATTTGTTCATCCACTGTGAACAGGTGCTGGTAAAGGTGTAGCCCACCTTTCTCTACCCCTACCCCTCCTCTACCCCTCCTCTACCCCTCCCCCACTCCTCCTCTACCCCTACCCCACCCCTCCTCTACCCCTACCCCTCCCCTACCCCTCCTCTACCCCTACCGCTACTCCCTCCCCTACCCTTACCGCTACTCCCTCCCCGACCACCAATCTCCGCTGTGATCGCACCTGCCGCCTCCGATCGAGTGGTGAGTGATTGAAATTGCGTGGTAATCAAGGGGTTTCGGAGACTCCGAATGATAGATGTTGACCAGACGGTGACGAAGGGGAAAAACGGAGGAGGGGGAGGAAGGGGCTACGTGAAGGAGGGGGTAAAGGGGAACGGAGGGGACTGAGGGAGGGAGGGGTAAAGGGGTAGGTAGGGAGAAGGTAAAGGGGAAATGAGGGCACTGAGGGAGGGAGGGAGGGGGTAAAGGGGAAGGGAGGGAGAGGGTAAAGGGGAAGGGGGGAGGGTAAAGGGGAAGGGGGGAGGCTGAGGGAGGGAGGGAGGGAGGGAGGGAAGAGAGTAAGGGTGGCGTTAAGGGATGGAAAAGGGGCGGGGGGAATGGAGCCTCAGGGTGGAGGTAGGGTAATAGGGGTGTTCATTACTGCCCTTGTGTTTATCGTAACAGGCGTGACGGTATGTAAGATGGCGAGCCTTTTTTATGGGTGGGTTGTAAGAGGACCTTCTGATAAAGTGGGTTTTGTTCGAATATAATGACAAGTGTAGTTGGCAAGGTGCGTTGATGATGGTCCGACACTTGCACGCGCACTTCCTAAAACACTCGGAAATTACGTGCATAGATGGATAGACATACACTCTACTCTGATATATATGATATAGAAGTACACTTATTCTAACAGATGAAATACATTCGCACGCATAGCAAACTACCTACATACACACCTACCAACCTAACTACCTACGCACCTGTCTACCCACCTGTCTACCCACCTACACACCTGCCAACTTAACTACCTACCCACCTGTCTACCACCTACCAACCTAACTACCTACACACCGACCAATATAACTACCTACCTTCCCACCAACATAACTACCTACCTACCCACCTACCTACCTACCTACCTCCCTACCTTCCTTCCTACCTTCCTTCCTACCTTCCTTTTTCCCAACTTCAGCATTTGAAAGAAATCAGGGCGACTATTCAATAACTAAAGCATTCCTTTTCCTCTCGCGCCTCGTCTCCCCAGCTACTTATAAGAGGATGTTGCATTCTGGTGTTGCAATTAATCGCGGGGAGCACATAAAACTTTTATGTCGTCGCTGCCGCTTGCTTTGGATTCCTCGTATCTCTCACGGACGCGCAGTGCCTTGGCTTTTCCTTGGAGATCCTGCTTTTTGCTCTCTCTCTCTCTCTCTCTCTCTCTCTCTCTCTCTCTCTCTCTCTCTCTCTCTCTCTCTCTCTCTCTCTCTCTCTCTCTCTCTCTTTATCTATCTATCTATCTCTCTCGTAGTTTGTCCTTTTCTTCTCTTTATTTTTTTGTTTTTAATTTGGTGGCTCGTCTTATTTTCCCTTTCCTCGTGCTTTTATTGCTGTTTTTTTTTCTTTTTATATTATGGTATTATTTTTCTTTTCCCTCTTCCTTTCCTCCTCCTCCTCCTCTTCCTCCTAATTCGCCTATTCCCCCCTCCTCCTTCTCCTCCTCCTCCTCCTCCTCCTCCTCCCCTTCCTCCTCCTCCCTCCCCCACTCTGTCCCACATATTCCTCCTATTTCTGCTCCATCTTTTTCATCCTTTTAATTTATCTTTCCCCTCCCTTTCCTCCTCCTCCTCCTCCTTCCTTTTCTCCTTTATGAATACCGGTATTGGCTGAGGCTCCTTTTTTGGAAGACGTTAAAACGCTGACCAAAAACCAAAGCAAGATTAGCAACACGTGCAACATATAAATGCAACTTGCTCTTTTTTTAGATCTCTCTCAGTCGGGGGCGACCGGAGCGGGATCCATGAAGCTGGAATATGTTTGTTTTGCAGATAATTTCGCTCCGACCCGTTTGCATTGATGCCCCACTTGCCCCCCCCCCTCCCCCCGCCTCTCCCCTGCGAAGTGCCCGCTCTCCTTCCTCGTCCCCTCTGCCCTCCCCTTCCCTCTCTCTATTCCCTCGTCCTTGAAATATCCCCGTCCTTCTTTCTTTCCTTGCCCCTTCTTTTCCTTTTCCTTTACCTCTATCCCTGCACCCTTCCCTCCGCCCCTCTCACCCTCCCTCTCCTCTCCGTCCATCCTTGCAACACCCCCCTTCCCTCCGCCCCTCTCCCCTCCCTCATCCTTCCCTCCCTCCCCTGAGCCCCCCTCCCCTCCCAAAATACCCCTGCCCTTCCAAACCCAAATTGAGAAGGTGAAGGAGGCATAATAATTGCAATTAAAAGGCGCCACTGTGCTTAATTGTCCATGGCGATCATGCGCTTGTAAGGAAGGCAGTTCTGCTTGAGATTGTCTCAGCAGGCGACTCCGCTTGCAAGCAGGGAGAGGCGAGAGAGAGAGGGCGGGGGATGCCACGCAAGGCGAACTGGTCGTGATTGCGGTCACGCTTGTGTGAGTTCGCGTTACGAGCCCGGGACTCTTGTAACAGAGCTGCTAATGCTTTGTCTGCGTGTAACTGCTACGCTGGGTGGGCGCAGGTTGTCATGTCGTGTGGTGTTCCTTTTCGTCTTTTTTCTTCCTCTCGTTCTCATTCTCATATTCCATCTTCTTTTCCTTCTCCTTTTTTTATTTTACTTTTACTTTTCCTCCTCCTCCCTCCTCCTCCTTCCTCCTCCTCCTCCTCCTCCTCCTCCTCCTCCTCCTCCTCCTCCTCTTCTTCTTCTTCTTCTTCTTTCCTTTTTCTACTTAACGTCCATTTCTTCTGTTCCTTTTCCAACTCCATCTAAATTATTTTTATTCTTTCTTATCCCCCGGTCTCCTTTCCCCTTTCTTTCTTCATATCCTCCTCTCCTTTCTCTTTTATCTTCTCATGTTTATCTTGGAAGACACAACACAGGCCGATCCATAATCTTCGTCAACGAACAAGAAGCACGCTGTTGCCTCCAAAATACGGCGGAATCGTATAATGACACGTTAACGCGCGCAGTGTCGTGGAACGTGATGTGTCTCTGTAATACGACACCGCACTGACCAGTACCGAAAAAAAGAGAGAAAAAAGTAAGAAAGCACGAAACAAATACATTATATCACTTACCGACGCAATAGTTCGGGAAACTGTCAACGGTCTCCGTTATCTTAAAAAAATGTACAAATAAGAAACGATGCGAGATAAGAATTGAGACGGTAGCGGCTACCTGTCCAGATAAAGGATCGGGTAACAAGGGAGGGTAATGTCGCTAAATATTTTGGTGTTTGGTCAGCGGGTGGAATGTTGTGGTGGCTCTTTTTTCTGGGGGGAGGGGGGGGGTCGTTGTTAGAGGCGCTGTTGGGGTTTCTGTGGCACTGGGAGCAATGTGGCGCTCTGGTGTAGAGGAACGTCTGAAAAGAAGACTCACTTTATTAAAGTCATTTTTTCACTCTCCGTTTTCCCTTATTCTTATTTCTCCCTTTCTCCCTCTCTTTCCCCCTTTTTTCTTATTTATCTCCTCTTTTTCCGCTTTCTCTCTTTCTTCCTCTTTCCCCTTTTCCTCTTCCTCCCCCTCTCCCTCTCCCTTTCTCCTCCCATTTCCCTCTCCCTCTCCCTCTCCCTCTCCCTCTCTCCTTCCATATCCCTCTCCCTCCCCTTCTCCTTCCATATCCCTCTCCCTCCCCTTCTCCTTGCACATCCCTCTCCCACCTCCTCCTCCTCCTCCTCCTCCTCCTCCTCCTCCTCTCCCATTCCTTCTCCCTCTCCTTCTCCCTCTCCCTCTCCCTCTCCCTCTCCTTCTCCTTCTCCCTCTCCCTCTCCCTCTCCCTCTCCCTCTCCCTCTCCCTCTCCTTCTCCCTCTCCTTCTCCCTCTCCTTCTCCCTCTCCTTCTCCCTCTCCCTCTCCTTCTCCCTCTCCCTCTCCCTCTCCTCTCTCTCTCTCTCTCTCTCTCTCTCTCTCTCTCTCTCTCTCTCTCTCTCTCTCTCTCTCTCTCTCTCTCTCTCCATAACCTCCACGACAAATATTGATCCGCTGCATTTGTCGTTCAAATACAGGGTGCCAGCTGCTCCCTCTAATCAAACGCATTAAAACCGCGAACAAATAGATGTCTCTATATGTATCGTCGCGCTAACGCTTTGGTACTGTGTTGATATGTATATTGTTGGTTGTGTATGCGATACAGTATTCGAATTACCTTCGACGTTGAGGGGGAGAGGGGGAAGGGAAGGGGAGATGAGGGATAAAGGAATGGGGAGATGGGGGGGGGGGGTAGGAACAAGGGGGAGAGGCTTTGTTTTCCTTTCCATCTGGTCCCATTGTCTGTCGTGCAAGAGGTGAGACATATCACAGTGACTCGTCAGTACGATTCAAGAGGCATGAACAGTTACGTAAACACTTAGGTGAGAATTCATTAAAGGCGAAGGTGTTGGATCGCTAATAGATATTACGTTCGCTTAGTCCGGTTTCAACTCGCTTGGTTTTTATTGCATGGATGTTTTGTGCAGTTTTTATTTGCTCTGTGACTTTCAAATCTTTGATCTCCCTCGTGCTTACATACTTCTATACACGTTGTAAACCGTCATGAATCCTCTATAAAATTGTACCTTTATATTCACAACAATATAAGACATGAGGATTATATGTAAGATACAGCGGGCACACAAAGAACAGCCGCAAGTAAACAGCGCTGCAGACGAGACCCGCGCTCATAACGAATATGGTTTCCCAGACTGACGGAGCAAGAGACTGAATTATGTTCTTGATCGCCATTTAGATATTCTACCGAATTGATGTTGATTGTTGCTTTTTGTTGTTTTGCTTTGCTTTGTTTTTGCGCATGCTTGTCTGGTTTTGCTGAGGGGAAACGGGATGCGTGTCCGTGTCTAAGCCTGTTACAAATAGCTTTGTGTGGCGAGTTTATGGAGGCGGGCGTGGAGGCGACGTCCCTGGAATAGCGAGGTTAACCTGTGGAGGGTGACGGTGGCGCCTCCGACGCAGAGTTATGGCACCGGTGCTCATGCGACCAATTATGGCACCGGGGCCCTATGCAGGCGGCCACGGATGAGTTCTGCTTCTTAATCGCGCGTAGTGTGATTTCGGTGTTTTTTCCTTTTATGTGAAAAGTGTGTTTGGTCATATTCGATATTTATGTTGAATTGGTTTTCATTATTGTTATTGCTATTGTTGTTCTATTGTTGAGATTTAGACTGTAGAATGGAAGAGTTATGGGAAATGCCGATGTTTGCACTGGCCGGGGGAATCGGTCGCGCACAACGC
>BOPN01000710.1:289712-297212 GCA_017312705.2 Penaeus japonicus | reverse complement strand
AGCAAGCACAGCGAGTTGCGAGTTCGTGACCTGGACAGCCCGCATCTGGGTCATCATCAGCCGTCATCCCGCCCCCACAGCGCCAGCATCCCTCAGTGCATCTCGCCGCGGCAGTGGTGGCAGAGGGAACGACCAGCGCTTGTGTGCCTTCCCCGACGACTCCCCGAGGGCGAGTGTGAGTCCAGGCGACCTCCAGGTGCCGGCCAGCGCAGCGCGGTGACTCTCGTGACGCGGCCAACTTTCACGTGACGCAACGCTTGTGTTTCGTCACGGGGACAACGCCGTGGCTGCCTCATATACCCGGTCTCGCAGGACAACCAGTCACTGCAGTGCCCAGCCGTCGGGAGAACACCGTCGTGCCACGCCTCCTCCGCCCCCGCAGCCGCCGACCGTGCGCTCAAGCAACACGCTGCATCTTGCCAAGTCTTGCAGGAAAGTGAAAGTGACGAGCGGACCGGCCAGCCCACCCCTGCTTCTTCTTCTTCTTCTTCTACTTCTTCTGCATCAGAGGAAAGTGTCGCGCCCTTGTCCAGTGTGAGCCCTCCTTCAGAAGCGAGGACAAGTGCAACCAGTGTGAACGTGAGGAAAGAACTACCTTCTACCTTCCCTGTGAGTGCCGCTTGGCTGGCACCGGTAGCCTCAAGTGCCGTAATTCATCGTGAAGTGTAAATAGAAAGTGTTTCTGGCGCCACCGTTCTACGGATAACCGCGTCGCCAGTGTGAGTGTGAGCAGTGCCGAGAGTGGAGCGTGCCTCGAGAGAGAATTTAAGTGATCCAGTGCCAAGTGAGTTGAGTCGTGTTTTCAGTGTGCCTGTGATATAAAGTGTGATCAGAATGCCAGGTTACCACGGAACGAAAGTGTCTTTCCACCCGGAGTACCACATGCTGCATCCCCGCGCCAGGGAGATGCTGGCCCGCCAGCACGCCCACCCCAACCCCACCGGCCACCCCATGTTCGACGCCCTCAAGTCGAAGCACGCCCAGGAGAAGGCTGAGTATATGCGCATGCTGAAGGGCGGCAGGCGGATGGGCGGCGACGCTGGCTACCCGACCTTTGACAGCCTGAATCTGTTGGGCGCCGAGAATGACGCCAGCTACCTGGACCGCTTCATGAGCGAGGGGGAACGCCGCCCCCGCAGCGGCTCCCACGGCCACAGGCACGGTGGCAAGCGCAACAGCGTCAATGTGGACAACATCAAAAAGACCCTGATCGGGAGCCTGCGCTCGGTGGCCAGCGACGAGAACATCTACGAGTCGATGGAGGTGATCAACTACAGGAAGACGGTGGAGGCCATCAGCCGCAACAACAAGGTGCGCTCCGTGCCCAAGACGGGCCACCCGCTCTTCGACCACCTCCGCGTCGAGAAAGTGCTCAAGCCGCGGCGGCCGCAGCACCACCAGCGCCACAGCGACGGCAGCAACTCGCCCAGCTCATCCGGCTCCGGCGACGAGTTCGAGTACGTGAAGAAGCCCAACTGCCGCTTCTCGCGGCGGGAGGTGCTCATGGGATCGGCGCCGCAGAAGCACCAGCAACGGGAGCCCAAGCAGCAGATGTATCCTAACAAGCACATCAGGCACGTGATCGAGGAGGGCTCCGAGTCTGACGAAGACTGGGCTATCCCTCGACCCAAGTTCTGTGAAGGCGCGCGGTCGCGACGCACCGGGGCCGGCCTCATGACGCAGCTCTCGCATGAGGAGTCCGACAGCTCAAGTAAGTCGACGGGCCTCCGGTGACGGCCAGGGCCATCTCCCCTCGCACCGCCCACGCTGTAACGCCCTCATACTTGAGAGCCTGCACTGCACGCCTTGCCTGGTGGCCCCGCGCCCCGCGGGCCGCACCCATGGCACTCGCTCTTCCGTACCGGAGCCTGCAGGCCCGCGGCCCCGCCCTCAGCGCGCCTGACCGACGGCCGCGGGTCCTGCTTGTTCCCGTACTACACCCAGCACGTGTGGCCCACTCTTTGGTCCACACTGGTCCTTTCTGCCTGTGGTGCGGCCCGCGGACCTCCCGGCCCATCTCTCAGAGGGCCTCGGATGGTGCCGCGCGGGCCACACCGGGCCGGGCTCTCTAGCCTTCACGTGCCCCCGGGTCACCTGTGAGGGCCAGCTGGCCAGCTAGTGTGTCATGTGGGCTGGGACTTTATCAGCGGGCCAGCTGGCCACGCGGACCGGGGAGGCACCGTGGGCCGTGTGAGTGTGCACGGAGCACTGCCTGCGCCAGTGTTGTAGTATACTTTGTGTGCACCACTCACGCTGCACGACACACACACGAAAAGACACCCCACACCCACCCTGTACATCCCATGTACATAGTTGTACAGCTACTCCTTCCATGCATTAATGTTTTTTCTATAATTATTTTCTCTATAAATGTTTATGTTTGAATGTTGCAGCTGAATGTGAATTGGTTGGTAGCTTAGTAGAGAGAAATGCATATGATATACCTGGTCCTATGTATTTATCACCTGTGTTACTTCAGTGTCATCATGCGGAAAGGTAGAACTGCGAATCTACCACGAACCTGTATCTACCCGTTCGGGCATTGTGCTTCAATAAAAGAGGTAGAGGGAAAATCACATTGTTTTATTGAATCACCCATGTCCTAACTCAAAACAGATGACTAACGGGACCCTCAGTTTCAACATTCGAGCTCCAGCTTCAAGCATAAATAAGATCAAAGCGAGTAATGATTAATTTCAAAACAGCAGACGAAGAGGAACATCTCTCCAAAAGGTACAGGCAATTGGCACTCACGCTTTTCCATCCTCCTCTCTTCATCCTCATTAGGCAGAACTCGCTTTTTTCGTGTTCTCTTTCACATTCATTTCTGCAACATTTCTACTGACTCTGGCTACAATTTGCTGCCTACATATTTTTGCTTCCATCATTCCCGTCTCTTTTAGCTTCTCTTTTCGTTCTCCTTCATCTCCCACCTTGTCCTTCCTCCCCCATTTACTTCTTAAACTCCCATGCTCTTTAACTAAGTCATTCGGTCACCTTATAAACTTGGCAACTCCAGCACTAACTACTCTGTACGCTTGCATACTTTCTTACATGCTTCTTTTTTCGCCTCTCTCTGTATCGCCCAACCCCCACTTCTCTCTCTCTCTCTCTCTCTCTCTCTCTCTCTCTCTCTCTCTCTCTCTCTCTCTCTCTCTCTCTCTCTCTCTCTCTCTTTCTCCTCCTTTCCTCCCTCCCCCTCCTCCCTCCCTTCCTCCCTCCTTCCCTCCCTCTCTCCCTTCCTCCTTCCCTCTCCTCCCTCCCTCCCTCTCCTCCCTCCCTCCTTCCCTCCCCTCCCTCCCTCCCTCCCTCCTTTCTTCCCTCCCCTCCCTCCCTCCATCTCTCTCTCTCTCTCTCTCTCTCTCTCTCTCTCTCTCTCTCTCTCTCTCTCTCTCTCTCTCTCTCTCTCTCTCTCTCTCTCTCTCTCTCTCTCTCTCTATCTCTATCTCTCTCTCTCTCCCTTTTTCTCTCTCTTTCGCCCTCACCCTCTCCCTCTCCATATCCCTCCCTTCTCCCCCTTTCGCCCCCCACTCTCTCCCTCTCCCTATCCATCTCCCTCCCTCCTCGTTTTTTTCCTCTCCCCTCTCCCTCCCTCCCTGCCACGCCCATTAACCCCCCACTACCAGATTTACCCCACATGACCCAATCTACCTCTCATAACCCCTACCTTTCCCTGCCCTGCCACTACCTCCATACTCCTCTCCCTGCTCCCCCACCGCCACATACCCCCATCCTCCACATACCCTCACACCCCCACATACCCTAACCTCCCCTCCTCTCCGTCACATAGGTTTCTACAATATTGCGCATGGCAGTTGCATCCTCCACCCAGCTCATTCGTTTTCAAAAGCATGTGAGTTGCAGCATCTTGCTGTGGCTCGAGTTCGGCATGTGTTGCGAATGGCCTCACACACGAATGGCCCGGCCCGTTTATTGGCTGATTTAGCTTCTATATCAATTTATTTTTTCATCTCTCTCTTCAAAATTATTTTCTTGTGTTCCTGTCTTCTCCCTCCCTACTTTGAATGTTTTCTAGGGAATTGGATTGCATGCTGTTGGTGACATGTTGATCATCTTGCACGTTTTGAAAATTACTTTTTTTTTTTTTTTTTGGCCTTGCGTCGAATGCCCTCCATCCTCTCCGTCTGTTTCCCCAAGTATCTGCATGTAATATTAGACGAACGCGAATCTTTCTCGTTCTCTTCTGCCTTTTCCTAAATTCAGCGTCTTAAAAAAAACATCAAAATCACGTATTCTGGTTAAGTGAAATCGCGTGAGACTCGCTTCTTGAAGATTATAAGCGTCCCACAGTGCATTATAACCTAGAGCCGCGTCCACGCCTAAAACTATTATAAACATTACGTGTGTGAACCAAATGAAGGCACACCATCATCATTATCAGCAAAAGTTCATAAATGCACCTCATCTCTTTGACTAAAGTCTCCAGTAAGAACTGAAGTCTGGTGCTCAGTCATGTGGACAGAACCAGTTTCTCTTTGTGTGGCTGGGACGAGGAGGGCAAATACCAAGTGCCACTATGTCGTAATACCGCTCACGCCCTTGTGAGCATATGACTCAGTACCCGAGAACGGTACTGTTTAGAGCGAGGTATTGATTCGTCTCAGGAATCATGGAAAAAAGAAGAAAAGCATGCTAATATTACACTGTGGATAAAGTTAATGGGTAAAGCACAGATGCTATGCACACACACATTTGCATGTATTTGTACGACAACAGGCATTTTAAGGAAGCGGTGATAACAGATTGTAATGAGGTAAGTGGTCCTTTTTCTGCAGGGTCTCCGATAATGGTGCTACCACCTTTGCAGCCCAATCGTACTACAAGCGCTCAGTGTCACACCACCAGGAAGTCATTAAAGTGTGAACCATATCAGCTGCTCAGAATTGGGAGGTTAAGCTAATGGATGTTGATTTCTACCGAAGGGATGTTTCATTTTGTGTGATTATATTTTGTTATATTTTTTTTTAACATGTGCTATCCCATTGGCACTCTTCTGAGCTGTTGCCGAGGTTATGAAACGGAAAAACGATAACAGTTATAGTTGCTACTGTGGCTGAAGAGGAAAAGGAAGTGAGGGAGAACGGAAGTCTCGACGCGCTGAGTTTGCGGGTGGGTGTGAGGGAGGGGGAGGGGGAATAGTAGGGGACTAACGCTAGGCTGTTCGAAGGGAATGAAAGTCTTATTTCTCGCCGACTGGTTGGCTGACCTTGAGCGGTCAGGCGGCGAGGACTCGTTTTTTCTTTTTTTCTTTACTTGTATTTTTTCTCTACTTCCAGTCGTACTGTTTCTCTCCCTCTCTTTCTTTTTCTCTCTTTCTCTCTCTCTCTCTCTCTCTCTCTCTCTCTCTCTCTCTCTCTCTCTCTCTCTCTCTCTCTCTCTCTCTCTCTCTCTCTCTCTCTCTCTCTCTCTCTCTCTCCGTTTGTGTATGTGTGTGTGCTTGTGATTCTGTGCCTGTCTGTCTTATATCTTACTCCTTTTCATTTCTCTTCTCAGATCCCCCCCTCCCCTGCAATCTTCTATCTAAGCGAACCCTTTGACCGTAGTCAGACGTCCCTGGACTAGAGGTGTTTGGGGGGGGGGGGGTGAGAGTGAGGGGATAAGAGAGAGGGAGAGGGAGGGGAGGAGGGGGAGGGGGAGGGATATTATTATAATCCAAAGGACGATTGGATATATTCGTTGACCCTGAACCCTTGGCTTTTCCCTCTTGAAGAGCTGTTAATGTTGCGAGTCAATTTTCGGGGGAGGGGTAAGGGGTGGGGTGGGGGGTATTTGACGAGGTTGATGGTTGAAGGAAAAGGGGGATGTTTGTGAGATGTAGGGAGAGGGAAGGCAGAGAGGGAGGGAGAAGGTGGGAGGAACGGCGAGAGGAGCCTAAATGCCACTTAATTGTTGCCTCCCCCATTCCTTATTTTCTTCCTCATTTTCCTTTCACATTCCTTCCCAACCCCTTCTTCCTCCCTTTCTCTATTTCCCTCATATTCTCTCTCTACCTCCTCCCCTCATCCTCCATTTTCTTATTTTATCTACTTCTATCATCATCATCATCATCATCATCATCATCATCATCATCATCATCTCTCTCTCTCTCTGTCTCTCTCTCTCTCTCTCTCTCTCTCTCTCTCTCTCTCTCTCTCTCTCTCTCTCTCTCTCTCTCTGTCTCTCTCTCTCTCTCTCTCTCTCTCTCTCTCTCTCTCTCTCTCTCTCTCTCTCTCTCTCTCTCTCTCTCTCTCTCTCTCTCTCTCTCTCTCTCTCTCTCTCTCTCTCTCTCTCTCTCTCTCTCTCTCTCTCTCTCTCTCTCTCTCTCTCTCTCTCCCTCCCTCCCTCCCCCCCTCTCTCCCCCTCCCCCTCCCCCTCCCCCTCCCCCTCCCCCTCTCTCCCCCTCCCTCCCCATCTCTCTCTCTTTCCTTCTTTCCCTATCTCCCTGCCTCTCTCCCTATCTCCCTCCCTCTCTCCCTCTCCCTCTCCCGCTCCCTCTCCTTTCCCCCAACAGGACCTCCATTTCCTCCCGCAAGCACAGTAATTAGTGCATGCTGTTCCCCCGATGTGGTGGTCTTTGCGGTGAAGCGGTCGTCACAATAGGGTGTGCGGATGTAGCGGAAATAGCGGTTGTAAATTCCTTGGTGTTAACGGGCGAGTGAAAAGGTGTTTTAACGTCATTTCATTTTACTTATCTCATGCGTTGAGGATATTGGTGATGATCTTGTACGAGTCTTTATATTTCCTTTAATTTTCTTAGTGAGGATTGCTCGTTTACCCGGGATGTGGTAATAATGATGGGATTAAGTGCTAATGCTGACGGTGGTATTTTTTTGTAATTAAGGTATTTCTTCAATCAAAATGACATATTTACTAGTAATGAACCTTCACATTTCACGGGAACCTTGAAATTCATTCGAGTTTTCCATCCATTAATAATTCACTGATTCAAATGATGACGAAAAGGTTAAAGTGGTGAATGAACTTAAAGCCATATAGGTCAAATAACTGTCTGCATACAACACACACGCTCTAACAATTGCATCCACGTGGTCTTGCGGTGTAATGAAAATGTATTTTGGACGTTTGTATGCAAATGGAGGACGGTCAACGAGGAGTGGGTGCGTGGGAGAGGAGGAGGGGGAGAAGAAAGGGATGGGGAAGGAGAGAGAGAGAGAGAGAGAGAAAGAGAAAGAGAAAGAGAAAGAGAGAGAGAGAGAGAGAGAGAGAGAGAGAGAGAGAGAGAGAGAGAGAGAGAGAGAGAGAGAGAGGGAGAGGCAGACAGAGAGAGAAAGAAAGAAAGAAAGAAAGAACGAAAGAGAAAGAGAGAGAGAAATCAAAACAAAAAGAAATATATAAATTGAGAAAGAGAGAGAAGAAAAGAGCCATGAGTGGAGGAGGCTGAGTAATTCCTCCCCCCAAGGCTGTGCGTGCGCGCGCGTGGGCGGCTGGACACGTCTGGAAGCAGAGGAAGTGGAAAGGTCGGGATTCCCCTTCAGGCGC
>BOPN01000710.1:274712-279712 GCA_017312705.2 Penaeus japonicus | reverse complement strand
GGGGTAAGGGGGTGACCGTTAACCTTGGCAGGGTCACTTTCATGTCACGGGTGTGGTAATGTGTGTCGCGGTGGCGGGCCTGCATGTTGGACCTTGGCGGCCGTCGTGGGCGTCGCTGTCATCGCCCGCACGCCCATTTTTTTTAGAAGTGGACTTCACTCTGAAAGGGACAAAGCTGAGAAGAACTCAGATGTTTAGAAATATTTTTATTAATCTACTCTGAGGTATGTCCATTCCGAATCTAGAATGCAGTTTGTCAGAAGCATTAAAATGAAGTACATGACAACTCATTTAACTTCAAAGGATGCATAATTTCTTAGACACATGGGGTAGCCTCGCCACTATAGTTGAGAACTTTGATTGCAAATAGAAGATATGAGTAGAGAAGGATTGATTACCGGAGACTCATTTGCTACACGAGAGAGTCCTTCTTGAATTAATCTCTGCATGGCAGATCCTTCTTATGTGGTTAATCCTGAAATTAAACGCTATCTGGGGAGTGTTAATAGTACATGGAAAGAGAGCGAGAGAGAGAGAGAGAGAGAGAGAGAGAGAGAGAGAGAGAGAGAGAGAGAGAGAGAGAGAGAGAGAGAGAGAGAGAGAGAGAGAGAGAGAGAGAGAGAGAGAGAAGGTGGGGTGGGGGGGTAATGAGATTTGAATGAGAATGAAAATGAGAGAAAGAGAAAATGAAAAGTGTACCACATCTAATGATTTCCTCGGGGCAAGAAGACCTGCTGTCCTACTTCCGAGGATGCAGGTCCTAGATGGCCGAGGATGCGGCTGATCAGTGGGCTGGGACTCTATTAGGGAAGGAATCCTACCTGACCTATAGGCCTACTCGAACGAGGCCTCGCAGAGCTGGTCCTTCCAGTGATATAGGAGACAGGAATGGGACTCTGTCTAGTGATATTTAATTTCTTATATTCATTCTATTGTGGTTCTTTCGTAGGTGTATCATCTATCGTTCGTCCACAGAATGAGAAAATGTTAAAAGACTGAAAAGAACCGATGAAGGAGAGACGAAGGAGAAGAGAAGAGACTCGTTTACACAACTAATTAGTCAACCTGCGAAATGTGCGCGTGTGTGTAAACAAACCCTCGACCGACTCAGCGAGACTTGGCACTTCCCTGACGATGGCTATCGCGGTTACGCAATGCGGGGGGAGGGCGAGGAAGAGGCGGAGGAAGGGAGAGGGAAAACCAGGAAGAGCTTGAATCAGGAAGGGGAAATTCAAGGCGGCAGGTGAAAGGATGGAGGGAAACGAGAAAGGAGGAAAGGCGTGAGAGGAGAGGATAATAAAAAAGAGCTGGTGAAGAGAATGAGACGGTTGAAGGGAGTGAAACGAAGGAGAGAGCGATATATATATATATATATATATATATATATATATATATATATATATATATATATATATATATATATATATAGAGAGAGAGAGAGAGAGAGAGAGAGAGAGAGAGAGAGAGAGAGAGAGGCAGAATGATAGACAGACAGACACGCAGGAATAGAAATAGAGAAACAAAGGCCTGGAAATGAGTGCACGGGCGAGTCCGAGAGCGGAGGGGTGATGGGAGAGAGACTGAGGCAAACGGAGATAAAGTGGGTTAGAGAGAGTGGAAGTGAGCGGCTTCGGGTCAGACAGGCGAGTGAGAGTGACCTGGTAAGGATAAGAGGTTACAGTGAGAGTAGATCAGGTCGGATAAGGTCGAGTCAGTCCGGCAGAGGATGTGATAACGGCCCCGTTGGAATTCGGTTCCCGATTTAGGACTTCAGGAATGTTGGGAAAGGTTAGTTAGCTTTGTTAGCAAAGGTAGCTACGAGGGATCGGAATTTGGATTTAGGTTCGGAATTCCATAATGGATGGAATTCGAAATGCTAGGAATAGCTAGCGCACGATTAGACGATGTCAGTAGAAGTTGGGTAGGTGATATTTATTTCTATAAAGTATTGCGACTTAGAGACATGACTATTCCAAAGACGTGTGTTTTCGTATCGCATTACTTGATGGATTCAAAGAGGATTCAATAAGATTATGCAGAGGCAGATATCGTGAGAGTGACACCCTCTGACAAGTATGACATGACCGATTTCGTAATCCGGCACGATATGATATGACAGGCCCCAGGACCGCTAACGTACTTGTTGATTTGCATCTTCTGGCTTATGCTTTCATGATTTTGCAAGGTTGATGATGAGAAATGTGGTGTTGCATGATTGCAGACAGTGTGTCAAAGCTTGGGGATTGATAATGGACCGGTTATTATTTATGCTGTACTATTATTGTTCTTTTGTGAATCTGGATTTATGTCTCTCTCTCTCTCTGTCTCTCTCTCTCTCTCTCTCTCTCTCTCTCTCTCTCTCTCTCTCTCTCTCTCTCTCTCTCTCCCTCCCTCCCTCCCTCCCTCCCTCCCTCCCTCCCTCCCTCCCTTCCCCCCTTCCCCCCTTCCCCCCTTCCCCCCTCTCCCCCTCCCCCTCTCCATTTATCCCTCTCCCTTGTCTGTATGTGTATCTATGTCGACGCTATCTCTTTTTTAACATAAAGATACAGATTAAGAAATCCTCGGTTTCTCGTGATCTCGGCGAAGGCTGGAATCGGGGGAGGGAGGGGGGGGGGTGGAGGAAGGAGGCAAGACATCAACACGTGTATGCCAAGTCGGCCTGACCCACTAAGACCCCCCATTCTCTCGTCACCCCCCTTTTCTCCTCATCGTCACCACAACCCATCTTTCTTCTCCTTCTACCTTTCCATTCCTCGCACTCTTCTTCCTCCTCCTCTTCTTCCTCCTCCTCCTCCTCCTCCTCCTCCTCCTCCTCCTCCTCCTCCTCCTCCTCCTCTCCCTCCTCCTCCTCATCATCATCATCATCATCATCATCATCTCCCTCCTCCTCCTCCTCCTCCTCCTCCTCCTCCTCCTCCTCCTCTCCCTCCTCCTCCTCTCCCTCCTCCTCCTCCTCCTCCTCCTCCTCCTCCTCCACCTCCTCCACCTCCTCCACCTCTTCCACCTCGTTTTCCTCCTCCCCATCTACTCCTATGCCCCTCCCCCCTCCTCCGCCACCCATACCCTGATCTGACCTAGTCCCCCATTTCGTAACACCTTCCCCTTCCCCCTGACCCCAGAACCCTCCTCTCCCTGCGCCCCCCCCCCCCCATGGTCCCTCCACCCGACCCGGTCCTCCTCTCTTCACCGGACCTCGAGTACAGTAATTCCTGAATTTCAGCTGAAGTCACGATTCCGGCGGGAGGAGATGGTGAAGGGGGGAGGGGGTGGGGGAGAATTGGGGTTAATAGGCGGAACTTCCACAGTTTAAATGCCATATTTATATATATGTGTGTGTGTATAAAGTGGATCGCGGGGAAATGCGAAGAGCTGGTTAATTACGGTTATTGGTGGCGTGTTTATGGCATAGGTGTCGACAGACATTGCTCACTAAGGCATGACTAAAGCCTTTTCTTGAGTTTTTCTTCGGTTTCGCAGCAAGACGGCGACGAGAATTAGGTGATGGAAATACGGGAAGATCGGGCGAGGAAGAGGAGGAAGGGCGAAAGTAAACAAGGACGAAAGAGATAGAAACGAAAATGTTAAGGATAAGGGGGAAGGTATGGAAGAGAGAGAGAGAGAGAGAGAGAGAGAGAGAGAGAGAGAGAGAGAGAGAGAGAGAGAGAGAGAGAGAGACTGTCAGAAAAAAAACAGAAAGGAATTGAGGTGTCTGCATAAACAGACAGAAAGGAAGAATAGATCGACAGACAGACAGACAGACTTATTGACATAAGGGGAATACTTAAAAAAAAAATCCCGAAAGGTTTATATTAATTTGGCGATATCGGAGTTGACCTTTCTTGACCTCGCCAAGATTGTCAAGATGGAGCTTAAAGATACGAAATGAAACCATTGTGTAGTCCAGTCCAAAGAAGTCAAACTACAAAGAATTTACGAGCCATATCCCCCCCCCCCTTTATTTTCTTTACTTTTCATTTTGTTCTCCTGATATTACACAAGGGAATTATTACTATCGGACGCTTTGTAGATAGACATCGGGCAAGAACTGGGTGTAAATCCACTGGTGCCGTCTCGGGGAAAACCTGTTCACTATAACAAAGGCATCGGGAGAGGAACACGAGTGAGAGTGGCTGAGGAGTTTTGAAAAGGACGGTCGAAGGGGAAGGGGAAGGGGAAGGGGAAGGGGAAGGGGAAGGGGAAGATGAAAATGAAAGGGAAAGGGAAAGGAAGGGATGGGATGGGATAGGAAAGGAAGCGAAGCGAAGGAGAGGGAAGGGAAGGGAAGGGAAGCAGAGGAGAGGGAAGGGAAGGGAAGCAGAGGAGAGGGAAGGGAAGGGAAGGGAAGGGAAATGAAAATGTAGGGAAGTTAAAAGGAAGAGCAGAGAAGGGAGTAGAGTAGAGTGGGGAAACGAAGGAGGGAAAGCGGAGGGGCGGAGGGGGTGCAGTGTGAGGTGGGATGGAAGGAAAAGATAGAGTGATTAAAGGGCAGTAATTGGAAGGAAAGAAAGAGTGAGAACATCGGTCCGGGCGCGGAAAGGGTTGACGGAGGGAAAGTGATGGAGCCGAAATAAAGATGGAGTGATAGAAGAGTTGAGGAAAGCATTAAGTGCCAATAGTGGGTTAATGGAGGGCAGGAAGGAGAGTCTGACGAGAAAACCTAGCGGCTGAATGGGAAACTAATGGGCAGGTAAGGCAGAAGGCGGAAAGGAAAAGTGCATACGTGAAAATAAACACGAAAGTGGAACACGTGTGATGGATAAAGGAATGGATAAGGATAAAGGATAGTCTAAAAAAAAATCAAGACTAGAACGGGGTGAAGGTAAAAGAAGAAGATAATGGGGCAACCACGAGCAAAGTCCGCTCTTGGGTTTGGATTCTCGGTCACTAAAGAACCCTAGAATTTTTCCAATAATTTTATCTATCTGTAAATGTCTTGGAATTCCTTCGATCCGTTAATGTCTTGGAATCCCTAATCTGTAACGACCTTAGAATCCCTTTGA
>BOPN01000710.1:259712-264712 GCA_017312705.2 Penaeus japonicus | reverse complement strand
CTTTCTTTCTTTCTCTCTCTCTCTCTCTCTCTCTCTCTCTCTCTCTCTCTCTCTCTCTCTCTCTCTCTCTCTCTCTCTCTCTCTCTCTCTCTCTCTCTCTCTCTCTCATTTTTCCCTCATCTGTTTTTGTGCTTTTGTTTAATACGCTTCCTTACCGCTGCTTTAAATACAAATGCAAAAGGACAAGCTTTTAACTACAAAGCAAAGTGTCACCCTAGCCTTTTCAGAACAAGTAAATGCAAGCGCCGTGCAGATACTTCCTTTCTAGCACAAACAAACACAAAAGATCAAACCAGTTTTTTCTTTGCATCGCTGCTTAGTACACACGTACGGAAACCTTGCTGGCGTGGGTGCGGCGGGAAGCGAGAGAACCTCCCTCCCTAGCTACCCTCCCTCTCTCCCTCCTTACATCCCTCCCTCTTTACCCTCTTTCTTCCTTATCATCTCTCTCCTTCATTACTTCCCTCCCTCTTTACACTCCCCCCTTCTTTATCCTCTCTCTCCTTCCCTCCCTCCAAACCCCCGCTCTCTCTCCTTACACCTTTCCTTCCTTCCTTACCCCCTCCTTCCCTCCATACTCCCCCTCCTCCCTCCTTCCCTCCTTCCCCTCTTACCCCCCTCCCTCCTTCCTTACCCCATCCCTCACTCCCTCCCTCATTACCCCATCCCTCCCTCCCCTCCTTACCCCCTCCTTCCCTCCATACTCCCCTTCCTCCCTCCTTCCCTCCATACTCCCCCTCCTCCCTCCTTCCCCCCACCTTCCCCCCTTACCCCCCTCCCTCCTCCCTTACCCCATCCCTCACTCCCTCCCTTCATTACCCCCTCCCTCCCTCCCCTCCTTACCCCCTCCTTCCCTCCCTCCCCACCCTCCGTCCCTCCCTCCTTACCTACCAGCCAAACTTCCACCCTCCCAACCAGGCCCCCGATTTCGGCCACATTCCTGGGTTCGACTCAAGGTTACTCTGAAGAAGCCCAACGCGAAAGGAGATCCGACGCGAGGGGCTTCCTTCGTTGGCGCCATGACGGAGGAGCGTCGTAATGCCCATCCATAAACTATATAGTCTATAGTGGTTTAGATGCGGTGGGGGGGGGGGGGGTCATCCACAAGGAGGTTTTATGGGGGGGAACTTTGAGCTGTAGAGGCTGGTCTTGAGGGGATTGTGTTGGTTTTGTTTCCATTTGCTTTTGTTTCTCGGCGCATAGAGGGGGGCGGGCGGGAGAATACACGGACACCTTTATAAAGAGCTTCCTTTAGACCGTTTTGCATTGTCACCCGCAGAGAACTTTACATAGAACTTTTTATAGAACATATCATACAGAGCTTGTTATAAATCATATTGTATTGTCACCGGCGGAGAGCTTTATTAAGAGCTTATTTTAGAACGTTTTGCAGTGTCATCCGCGGAGAGCTTTATAGAGTTTCTTATAGAACAGATTGCAGTCACCCGCAGAGAGCTTTATACCGATTTATATTGTATTGTTTTTTCTCCGCAGCGCAGGGTGGAGGAGCTCGTCCCCTGTTACCTAAACGCACAAACGATAGGGTCGAGATTAGCGTGCCTTTCCTCCTTGTCCCTTTAAATCTCGGAGCCTTGCAAGCGAGCCATGTGTTGCTTGTTGATTATGTATTCGAGAGAGGGGCGTTGAGGTTCTGCAAGGTGTTTAGTTTGCAATATATGGTGTCTCTGTGGAGGGAGGGAGTGATCGGCATTTTCATACGAGAATATTAAGAGGAAAAACATGTTCTTCAGACAGTGATGTTTGTTAGTCGTGTCACGTTATGCTTGGTAAGGTTTTCTTTTTTTACAGATAGGATGACTGTTTCATTATGATGCTGCTGTTTATAAATTTATTGTGTAAATTTAGCATTGTTGTTCCTTGTTTATTTTTATTTTTATTGGTCTATGTAGTTATGATTATTTATTTGTTATTTTATTTATGAACAATGGATTTTATATCTTTATTTTTCATATATTCCTTATTACAATTATTTATTATTAATGCATCAGATTATTTATGTATTTATCCATTTGCTCCTTTTTCACATTTGATATCAGTAAGAGAGACCAATGACCCGAGCGAAATAGGCCTAAAGGTCGACGTGTCTCCTACGAAAGCAATCTTTTCTTCCGGTCACAGGCAGGAAGTGCGTCCAGCCCAAGCATAGGTTTTTACGCCATGTAATCATCTTAAGGGGGGGGGAGCGGATAGGTGGGGAGGGAGGGAGGCAGGGAGGGAGGGAGAGAGGAGAGAGGGATGGGAGAGGGATGGGAGAGGGGGAGTGAAGAGGAAGAGCAACAAGGGTGAAAAGCCTTTTTTTCGTCTTTCTTTGTGCGGTGAAAATCACAGCTGCGCCACTTGGTGCCGCAGCGTTCGCCCGCGGGCAAAGGGTGGACAGGAGGCGGTGGGCGTGATGGGTGTCGCGTTCTTCTCTTTTTGATGTTCTTGTTTTCGGAGGACCAGCGTCGGATTCTGAGGAAGGTGGTCTTTGACGTTATGTTACGATTAGTGTTAATATTGCTTATTATTATCAATGTTATTTTTATTGTTAATATCAGTAATAGTAGTAAAAGGAGTACTATTACCATTATTAGTATTAGTAGTAATAGTAATAGTGGTAGTAAGACTATTATCATTGTTATTATTATTATTATTAGTAGTAGTAGTAGTAGTAGCAGCAGCAGCATGATTACCATTTGC
Source organism: Penaeus japonicus (assembly GCA_017312705.2). Classification (NCBI taxonomy): domain Eukaryota; kingdom Metazoa; phylum Arthropoda; class Malacostraca; order Decapoda; family Penaeidae; genus Penaeus; species Penaeus japonicus. The sequence continues at coordinate 262,012 of BOPN01000710.1, read as the reverse complement.
ATCATTATTATTGTTACCTCATTATCATCATTAGTAGTAAGTAGTAAATATTGTAGTAGCTGTATTATTATTATTGTTATTATGATATTGTTTTCGATGTTTGTTATTGTTTTTACAAATATCAACTGTTATCCTGTCAACACCACTATCTTTCCCCTTTCCAGTCGCCCCTTTCCCCATCTCCCCATCTCCTTCAACATTATTGATTTCCCTCTTTCTCTCTCTCCTTCACCGTTATTAACCTCTCTCTCTCTCTCTCCCTGTCCGTGCAGATGGGCGTGTGGAAGTCAGCAAAGAGGGCAAGGTGCTCTGTCACATGTCCCCCGGGAAGGTGTTCGGCGAGCTGGCTGTTCTTTATAACTGCAAGAGAACGGCCACCATAAAAGGTAAGTCGGATTATGGACTTTGCTCTGATAAATGATCTCCCTCTTCTTTTTCTTTTCTTTTTTCTTCTTCTTCTTCTTCTTCTTTTCTTCCTTCTCCTTCTCTTTCTCTTTTTTCTCCTTCTTCTCCTCCTCTTCTTGTTTCCCTTTTTTTCTTTTTTTTCAGTTATATCTACGTTTTACCTTTGTCTTCGAATAAATTAATCACGCACCACAGAGCGTGCTACTATATACATCATGAGAAAGCAATTGCCACATGGTTCATAATTACGCATTAAACCATTAAACCATAATGACACGCCTTCTTCCCCCTCTACCCCTCCCCCTCCCCGCCCGTGTGCATTTGCAGCCGCGACGGGATGCAAGCTGTACGCCATCGACCGGAAGTGCTTCCAGACGATCATGATGCGCACGGGGCTCATCAGGCAGGCCGAGTACACCAACTTCCTCAAGAGGTGAGTGCTCTTTTCTCTTCCTTTTCCCCTTTTTATTATTTTTCTTTTTTTCGTCTGGTTCTCTTGAGCAGAATCAGTTGTGATTAGTGTTATTCGTTTTTTTTATATAGTTCTCTTGATCAAGGATTCTTGTGATTGTATTTTGATGGGTTAGGTTTGTTTATGTAATGCGGTTTGGTGAGAGGTCATTTGCAAATAGCAATGCTATTTTTATTGCTATTTTATTTACCTGTTATTCTTGATTTGATAGTTTTTAAAGTTCACCCAATGCTATAAACTTGATAAATAATATTAACGTTAACTTTTTTTTTTATTTAGCTATGATGTGTAATGTTAGCGGTTTAGTATTTTATTTTTTTCTTTGCATTTCAAGGTATAGAATACAACGCCATCGCTCAGATAAAAAGAAAAGAAGCGAAATAGATTTTAAGAGAAAAAAAGGATAATAAATTGATATATAATGATAATAATAAATCAAAGTAAATGACCAACTTCCGAAGAAATTGGCCAAGCAACACGCTATTGTGAAACTAGCAATGTGTACTCTTAAGTGTTCGTCCTCGCCTAAACAGGGCTGTACTTCAGACTATCCGGGCTACTCACTCAAGGTCGCTCTACAAGGGGGTAATTTGGGCAATCTATATGGCTCAAGCTATTGTTATCGCTTGTAGAATGCGCTTGTCTTGATTGGGTTCGTGTCTTGTCCGTGCGCGCCGCCCCGAGTCTCTTCGGATTAGTGCGCTCGTTAAATGGTCCTGGGATTCAGCTTTTTACAAGTGTGTATGCTTGTCCTTTGAAGTTGGGTGTGTTGTCTGGTTTGATGGTGTTTTTTATGTTTAGTTTTCCTTCGTTTCATTACCTTCTCCGATACAACTTGAATACAGAAACGTTTTTAGTTTAGATCTTTATTTACCACCCTGGCTAACTGCACAGGCATGGGTAAGCTTTGATACAGAAACGATTTAGATTAGATTAGATCTTTATTTACCACCCTGGCTAACTGCACAGGCATGGGCAAGCTTTGATACATTTATGTAGTCATGACATTGTTGCTAACATTGTATTACAAATTAATTAAGGTAATAACATGATTATAACGAATGTTGAAAAGAGGAGTGAATGAAACGTAGAGTTTTGGGTTTAATGAATTTAGCTTTATACTGTAATTCCCGTGGCGTTAGGTACATTTTCTGTTTGAATAAACTTAATTTTGTACACCATCACTTACAGATCACTACTCAGTCACTGTTATAATATGTATTTATACAAGCCATTGTCCTCAATTGAATTATTTTGTACAATATTGATACAGTAACCGTAGTTTAATCATAAGTAAAGAATCTGGCAGTGAAAGTGATGAGCTTGTCTTCTTCGGACGAAAGAAAAATGTATAGCACTTTATAAAGCGCGTGAATTTAAATATATACCTGACACGGGCGCCGCTTCACATAAAAGGGCGGAA
>BOPN01000710.1:247212-249712 GCA_017312705.2 Penaeus japonicus | reverse complement strand
GAGGACCCGCTGCGATCACCTGCTTTATTTTGCAAGTGTGCTAACGCCTCGTTTTAATCACTTCAGGGGGCTCTTAGGGTATGTGCAATGGCAGCTCTAATGATGCCCTTAGGGTGGGTTGCACTGGCGCCGTCAGGTTGCACAGTTGCCACCAGGGCATTATTGAAGGTATGCCCGCACCTGCAAAGCAGCTTCAGCACCATAAGGTCAACATCCTCTCACGCTCGGCAAATAAGGTCAAGAAAGTGTGCACAATAATGAAGAGTAGCAGGGCGATATCAAGCCTCGGGAATGAGGGTGCGACAGAGGGTTATGCGCTCAAGACCGCTCAAGTGAGGCCTCTTTAAAAGGCAAAGTTTAAGCTGGGTGTTGGCTCGGGGTCGGAATAGCCCCGCTGTCTTATGTAATTGGGTCATGACCTTGCCCGCCCTCGCGCTACCTGGTTCTAAGATCCAGGTTTGACAGTCTAGGCTGGAAATGGACATTAGATTTTGGCCATACACACCAACTTAGAGGAAACCCTTGGGAGAAAGTAATGAGGCGAGGTGCGGTAGAATGAGGGTTCGTTCTCTCTCTCTGCCTCACAAGGTCAGTGTGTGAGGAGGGATGCAGGTGACCGGTTCAGTGGGTTGCAATTATGCAGGTTGCATTGTGAGCCGTATATTCATCGGTTTTATGGTCTTGAGTCGTATGGAGTGTCCACTGTTTGGCAAAGTAATTTAGGGGATTAGCATATATGAAGTTCCCGTTGCAACGTGTGTGTGGGGGGGTGCATGGAAGGGAGTTGTGTGCAACGTGTTGACGTACATACAAGCAGAGAGCTTGTGCAACCGGCAGGTAACATGACGCGTGCAATCGTGTTGCCTAGTGAGCGTCTATGACAGCAACACAATTCCGAGAATTAGATGCAGCTTCAGCGGAGGAGTAAAAGGAGAGAGAAGGAGAAGGAGAAGGAGAAGGGGAACGAGGTGGAGGAGAAGGAGAGGGAGGGAGGGAGCGCAAGCTTGATTCCAGTCGTAACGGATTCTGCAGCCGTGTGTCAATTAATCCACTTTTTCCCTCTCCTCCACCTCTTCTCCCCCTCCCCTTGCCCCCCTCCCCCACTCCGCCTTCTGCTTCACATCACCCAGGCGGCCTTGAGTACACGCCCTGTCCCACTATCGGCATCCGCGCGCTTTTTGCTCCCAGTTTATACACCGTCTGATTCTGTGAAATGTTCAATCCGGGGAAAGAAAACGGGAAATTCACTGCCTGATTCGAACAAACAAAATATATATTTTATACATGATACATTTTGGGAAGCTGCTCAATGAGTCTGTCAAACAAACGCCAACACTTTAAGATAGCAACAGGTAATTTAAACGAGCGCTCCTGTGGTAGAAGAGACGGTCAAAGTGCTGCCCCCACGCGGCGAGCACGTGAAATAGCGAGACACGATGGCCACCGCTCAAATGCCCTTTTGCAATGTTGATCCTCATGTTAATTGGTTACTAAGAGAGGTGTTTACGGGCGTGGATCTGGCTTTTATAGCTTCAGAAAGACTGTGACTGCCTGTTAGATATCTGCGACAGATATCAATAAAATCACTGACAGAAACTGCTTTCACGTTGTGGTTTAATATGCCGATATAATTCGAATGATATGATGTTGCATGTGTTATTATCTTCATAATCATCATCCTAAATATCATCATCACCATCACCACCACTATAAATATTGCTATTATAATAATTTATAATAATATGATATGGTCATTATTTATATTAATAAAATCAACGTTGTTTTTGCAATAGTTTGAAAGAACACGGACCGTAAAAACTTCATTTGATAATCACAAAATATCTTCGAGCTGTCTAATTCCTTATTGGAGTCTTATCAACAAAGAAGTGCATAGATTGCCATCGATTGCCATCGAGATGCAATTAACCCCCCCCCTCCTCCCTCCCCGGGAACCAGTCCTTCCGTTACAGGAAAAAATATATAACGAACAAAACGTCCTGGTGCGTTGCTTATTACCGTTCACTCTCCCTAAGCAATGCCAGATAAAGTACGAAGTTACCTGTCCCTCAAGCGTTGACTGTGCACAAGGATAAGCTTTATTCAACACAGCTTCCTCTCAATTAGATTCAGAGTTAAGCCGATGTTATAAAGCTGTTTTACGGGCTTTTTAATACTCGGTGAACCCGCGTCTGTCGAGGTAACGAGAGGTCATGACCCTTGTTATTGTTTTGTCCTTGCTCGAGCCAGAGGGACGCAGGGAGGCTGGCTGTGTCGTGCTCTCTTGCCTCTTGTGTTTATATTTTTCGTTCTTTATGTTTCTTTTTTTTCCTCTCTCTTCTTTCTCTCTTTTTTCTCTCTCTCTTCTACTCTCTTCTTCTTCTTCTTCTTCTTCTTCTTCTTCTTCTTCTTCTTCTTCTCTCTCTCTCTCCCTCTCTCTCTCTCTCTCTCTCTCTCTCTCTCTCTCTCTCTCTCTCTCTCTCTCTCTCTCTCTCTCTCTCTC
>BOPN01000710.1:237212-239712 GCA_017312705.2 Penaeus japonicus | reverse complement strand
ATATTCTAGATTTTACACGTGGTGTACACCAGGGGCCGGATCCGAGACACGTTGCGCCGTCGCAACTCGTGTTTTGGTCGCAGTGGAAGCGAATGGCCGCTGCGACCTATCCATTTGGCTGGAACTGAAACGCTCGAAAGTAACGTTATTCACGAGTGACGCTCTTACCGGCTTTCTCAGAAAACAAGAAAAATATGTACACTGTAAATAGTCATATTTCGCCAAACTAAGCAAAGGTATAGGATTGTTAGCCTTTGCCAAAGCATCGACAGGGGCGGAGGTCGGGGCAAACGGAGGGCAACTAAATGATAGCTATTTTGTGATTTTAAATATTATCACACATCTAATCCCTGTCACCATTATCCTCTCCTAAAGTATCTAAGAGGTCATCAAACATCCGAAGAAAAACAGTAGCTCCTTTAAAGTAGAATATAGCGATTGGCAAGAATTGCCAAATTTTATTTTCGTAATTTTTAAGGTTTCCATGTCAGTTCTGCAGAAATCTTTTATTCCAGTACTTCATGACATTCATGAACTGATTTCATCAACAGTGTTCTTTCGGCAGAGCCAAAATTATCCCGTTTATTGCTGTAGGTAAAAGGCGAGGAGGAGGGCGTAGGGCTTCTCATGTTTTCGAAGAAAATGCGCGTGACTTTGTTGTGATATTATTGGGGGTTATTGGCGGACGCGTTTTGAGAGCGTTTCTCAGGCCAGTGTAATGCCGTTTCTTCAAAGCTGCAGTAAAGAGTGCTTCATGGATCAGGGTGCCGTGGTAGTCACAACTGCTATGGTGGCAAGTTGCGCCAATGTGAATTTGCAACTAACTTCCTTGGATCTTGCTCCAGGTCATTTACACTGCTAAGCCGCTACTAAAACTCTATAGGGGTTTATGATTGAGTCTTCAGAGCCTTCAGATCTTTGTGACTTGAATATGCAAATTTTCTTATATGGAGTTTGTGAGCATTTTTGGAATACTGGCAAGTGGTAGTTCTATCTAAAGAATTGTTACATCAAAGTTTACGCGCAATAACCGTGGAATTTATTTTGCCTTTTGGTTTGGTTTATCTGTTGGAAAAAATATCACGTTTTAATATGCATTTTTAAAACTATTATAAAGAGATTTTTGGTTGCGTTAATTTACAATATTCATGAATTTAATTTATCTGAAATTAGAGAAAACATTTACTAAACGTGTGTAGGGAAGAGAGAGATTTGATTAGATTATTGGCCGATATCAGCCCATGCATTAAAAGGAGCAAATAGCATGCCAACTTATCCCTCATAAAATTTTATTACAGATTCATGTAAACTATACGAAGGAAATTATCAGATAGACCCTCAAAAACAGCCACATCAGATGATAACAGACCAAACTATGATACATGCTCTGTAACTTAAATATATTTAACTTATTAGGGATTTCATATTTAACTCTACATACAATCCCATTGTGAACGCACATTAATTAGATATATGCTAATGCCATGAATATCTGTAATACACATAGAATGATTCCACAAATGACACCCAGCAGCCCCACTACGGGCTCCCAAAAGCAAGGTAAATGAACAAATCAACAAAACGCTTCAGGCTGATTGTGCAGCAGGGAACCAGAGACGACTGTGAATTGTGTTCTTGGGCTTAATGGCTTTAAATTCATTTCTGACCATCCAACTCACTTGAAAACTAATGAGTAAAGGAGTGCGGCTACTCCGCAGCACGGATCTTACACGAGGAAGCGCTCACGCCTCCAGACTACCAGTTATATTTACATCCTTATCGAAATTCCGTTATTATAAGTCCTCGAGGGCAGAGGTTCTCCGAGAGGAGAGAGACAAAGGGAGGAAGTAGAGATACGTAGAGATCGGGGAGAGCGAGAACGAGCAAATGAGTATGGGCTTGACAGTGACAAATCGATTTCAAAACGACCACCATTTCGTTGTGAATATTTGGCCAGCCATTTTCTGAGCGCAGCTTCCAAAAAGTTGTTTTCCCATAATGAATCCGGCCCGAAAACGAGCATGGCTGACGCTTGCGTTTACGGTAGTGCTGACGCAGTGTCCCCCGCGGCCGTAGCCGCTCCGACTCCAGCGCGGAAGGTTCGTTTTAAACGATCGCCTGCGGATTATGCAGATCTCGGCCCTAGTTAATTACGGGTTAAGTAGCGGTTGCCTTTTATAGCGCTCCGTCCTCTCATTGCAGGGGTTGCTTCAAGGGACCGGCATGGGGTGGGAGAGCTGTTTGCAACTGCATGTTTTCTGTTTCTTGTAATGCAAGTGCGCGAGCAGGCGTGCGTGTGGATGTGTGTGTGTGTGTGTGTGTGTGTGTGTGTGTGTGTGTGTGTGTGTGTGTGTGTGTGTGTGTGTGTGTGTGTGTGTGTGTGTGTGTGTGTGTGCGCGCGCGTATGTGTGTGTGCGCACGAGTGTTGTTTGTTTTTTGTTTTGAAGGCTGATTACCGGTCTTCACCCTCCATGACTACACAGATGATTTATGTTTTTAA
>BOPN01000710.1:217212-229712 GCA_017312705.2 Penaeus japonicus | reverse complement strand
AGATAATAAGAAAAGACATTTAAGTGTCTAAAGCACGGATTATGATGTGCCTTAAGACACGTTTTTTTTGCACGCTGGTTTTACTCTTTTTTTTAGGAATTCGCGTACTTCCCCAGTGGAGCACAATCCTACTTGAAACATCAAGAAGTAAAAGTTAAATGGATTAAGGAAAGCAAACAGAATAACGAACATTTATTCAAAAAGAATATATGAAATTTCTTGACTATATGACCATAAATGCATCGCACTTCTAGCAAGGAAGACATTTTTGTTCAATATTGTTTCGCTTCGACGATTCCGAAAAGTCCAAGCCGTTAGGCATTTGGCATCTCTGCTTTTGGTAATGACCGGCCGTGTCTGCCATATTTCGTATCTTCGTACTTCCTGCTTCTGTTGGCATGTTTTTTACTTTTTTTCATTTTTTAGTATTATCATTATTAGTGATGATACGGTCACACGCTCCACTGATTTCAAATTGTCAGACTCCTAATTCAGCCTTTTGTGCAATACGCCCATACACCAAGGAAAAACATTCATCAAAGTTCTAGCCATGTCTATTAAAGGTGAATGATTGTTGTGACAGCAGTCATCATATTGCGAGATTTGCCACAGAATTAGTAAAGTGGAGGTATTTTAAAGGAGAATTTATCATAAGATTAGTAATTATAGTAAGTGAGGCAGATATATTTATAACATAATTAGTGCTGAGGACAGATAATTGGGATAGGCCAGTTCATATTTATAACGTTGGGTAGTACTACGGATATTGTGTAGTAAATTTTGTTATTAGGTAAGGCGGGTAATGCCATTTAAGAAGTCAGAGGGTTCTTGTGAGTTATTGGGATTGTTAATGTGATTATTATTAATATAATTAAAGAATACGGTATATGATAAGTCAATCCACGTGTAAAAAGACATTATGATGAGTTATGCAATTCTGAAGTTGCCAAAAATCATTTTTTCAACTACTACTATCAACGTATGTTCGTTACTAGACTATCGTTCCCCAAGCCATAGTTTTACTATGACCATCCAGTTCCTGGAAACACTTGCACTTGCAAAGATATGTATATATCTAAATATATATCCGTAGCAGCAGACTCTAAACGACCTTGCGATAAAAAAAGACGTGGAAAAAATCTCTCCGATTTGTAAGAAACTGGGACTGGCAGCATCTGGCCACCTTCCACCTTGCCAGTGCCCAGGGCGAGGCCACCGTCTTCGCCACCATCTTACCTGTCTTTCGTCCCCAGTGGCACCAGCTCTGTCCTCTCGGGGTTTACTCTCGGCCGCCCTTTGTCTCTTGTGTTTGCTGTCATCATCCCTCTCAACCTCTTCACCGTCTCCATCTAGGTCCTCTTTGAGTTTGATCCCTTATGAATACCACCTTATCTGTTCTCCCTGGCTTCACTCTTCTGGGTGTCTCCACCTCTGTCCTCTCCTTACTCGCATTATGTCTGCCGTGGAATCTTGCATTCGTTTAGCATGGGGTCTAACGCACCTAATTATCTTAATGGGCATCATCATCATCAGTATTATCACCTGACACTTAAAAAACAAATTAACGAATATGACAAGACATATCAAATCAAAACCAAAGTTCGCAATAGAGAAAAAAGTAATTCGCTGCTACATAGACCGTCCTACTCAGCCTCGCCTCCACTAACTTAAGAGCGAGAGCAAGAGAAAGAGAAAAGTTAGATGACAGACCTCCTTGTCTACTTATTGATATAGAATAGATCCTCAATTGCCTCTCGCTGTAAACCAAGAAGTGACTCAAAACTGTGGAGCCCCCCCCCCCCCTCCCATTACTATATGAGTGCTAACTCGCCTACCCTAGTCGTAAGGTAGTCACTCCAGTTTTTGAATGGGGTAGAACACGCTAGGCAGGCTGCTTGGTTAATGTGTAGATGGCTGGTTACTATACAGCGCCACTTCCCCCTCCTCGCTCAACACGTTTTTCTGTTGGTCTTTATGTAAGGACCCGAAACAAGCCAGCTGGTAGCAGCTACGGCAACCTGACCACCTGTGTCGGCATTGTTGCGGGGGATAGGCCTAGTTCGGAAATATGTGCTATTGTTTTGGCTTTCGGTTATCTTGTAAGATTATTATTTTTCTCTTGTTATTGAATAAGGGCACGGTTACTTTTTGCTGTGGGGAAGTATAGAATGAATATGAATATTTTAAAAGTAGCAAAATGTCTTGGTTTCGTTACATAGCTTACTTGTAAAAAACATATGGTTCTCTTTCATCAATTAGGGTGAGCATGGGCCTCTATAAATTATATCGTAATCACACGTTACATAAAATATATAAATCTATATATTCAACCTTTATTTTCCATTCTTTTCCAGACGTTCTACAGCAATGGCGACTACATCATCCGCCAGGGAGCCCGTGGAGACACATTCTTCATCATCAGCAAAGGCAGAGTGAGTGTTGACTAAAGGCGTTGATTCGCTTGTCCATTTTGATTACATGGACAAGTACTTATGCGACTCAGATAAAGATATTTTAATGTCTTCTTTATTATGAAATTGGCAAGATGGTAAATTTACAAAACAAATATACTTTTTTTTTATCAGATGCGTATAAAAAAAATCAGTATTTGTATTTAGATTTCGTCACCATTATGGATTGATTCTAGATTATTTTCCATAGTTGATGCAGCAGCATAGCCTTTTGAAAATCGCAAATACCTTTTAATTAATGAAGTGCACAATCTTTTAGGTACGCGTAACCATGAAACACCCTGGAGGCGCCGAGGAGAAGGTGATTCGTTACCTGGAGAAAGGAGAGTTCTTCGGAGAGAAAGCTTTGCAAGGGTGGGTGATAAGAGATCCGCCAAACACTTTGAGTGGATATCTGTTGATGGGTTTGTGCGTGTGTGAGGCGAGGAGAGTGAGTGCACACACGCATAAGCATGCACACGCACACGCACATACACGCATACGCACACGTATGCACATACACGCACACGCACACGCACACTCACACTCACACTCACACTCACACTCACACTCACACTCACACTCACACTCACACTCACACTCACATTCTCACTCACTCTCATACTCACACTCACACTCACACTCACACTTAAACATACACACACACACACACACACACACACACACACACACACACACACACACACACACACACACACACACACACACACACACACACACACACACACACACGAGAGAGAGAGAGAGAGAGAGAGAGAGAGAGAGAGAGAGAGAGAGAGAGAGAGAGAGAGAGAGAGAGAGAGAGAGAGAGAGAGAGAGAGAAATATATTAATTTACTCTTTTTGTCTCCACTACCCATTTAATTGCTAATCATAGTGTCCTGTCTCAGACTGGCCATAGATTAAGATAATGGGATGGCACCTGGGGAGGCCAGTAATGAATTAGCTTTCTTAAAAGGTTTGAAAAGGACTCTAATGATAACTATATTAATTTCAGTGAATGGTGTGGATATTAGTCACAGAATACTTATTTCTACTTTCATATTGCAACCAAAGTAATAATTAATTTGTTTTTCACAAATCATAAAAAAAAAAAAATCCAAATAACTCTAAAGTTATTCAGTTAACTGATAACATGAATTTGCCTTACAGAGAGGATATTCGAACAGCCAACATCATTGCCGATGATGCAGATGGTGTAACATGCTTGGTTATTGACCGAGATTCCTTCAATCAGCTCATCGGTAACCTGGATGAGATACAGCAACGCTATGGAGCTGTTGATCTCTCGAGGAGGAAGTGAGTAACGTTTGATATGATTTTATTAATGTGAATTAGCTTCTCATTTTACTTATAATTGATACTTCAGTATAGGGGCATTGTGCTCCAATGTTCACCATATTAGAAATTTTAACTTGTGATTTCTGGCCAAAGATACTGCTTTATCAAGATATGAGAATGTACCATATACAAAACATGAGCTGCAATCAAATTCAATTTTACAATGTGCTATCTCAGTTTGTCTCCCACATGCAGAATGAACGAGGAGTTCACAAACATCAACCTGTCAGACCTCCGTAAAATTGCAACGCTGGGTGTTGGAGGCTTTGGAAGAGTGGAACTCGTACAGATTGCTGGTGATTCCAGCCGCTCCTTTGCACTGAAACAAATGAAGAAGAGCCAGGTAAGGCTTTCCATTATGTTGTATAAAGAGAGACATTCAAAGGCGTTGATATGATGTATGTCTCTCTTTACAGTTATATTGTGAGAAATGGTTCAAGATTACTATTCAGTTTTTATCTGGTTTTAATGGTATATTTTGCCAATGGGACTGATTATACTAATACTTAGATTAATTGTAGGTTAAACTGCAGTGTCTTTATTTGGAAGAGCGGACAAGTCTGGTAATGGCTGTATAGGTGTATAACAGTTATTAGAAATGTGTTTTATTTAGAATGAGTTCTGAAAAGTATCAATCACTTGATATTGTAATAATGTGCCTCATTACACAATACTTACCAGAATTAGGGACACTTGTCCAGCACTGCAAAGTAAATGTATTTTTTGTGCATAGATATATATAGTGAAGAAATGGATATAGCAGAAAAGAGGAATTAAAAGCCTGTTATTATTTAGCTTTTTGTGGATACCTCCCAAGTGTATCTAAGACTAGTTGCTCAGAGGCTGTGCTTCATATTCCTCATTCAGAATTGTTGATGTATTAGAGTGCATAGTTTGCAAAACCTGACAAAGGGCTAGTAGGAGGAACTCTGTATGTCTGCTTATAATTCTTTTGTCATTTGTCTCAGGAAGCCTTTTGATAGTTCCTAAAAAAAATATTTAAGAAAAGTGGTTTTTAATTATATCTAAATGCTATAGTGAACTTAGAGGGAAGCAATGTCACTTGTATACATTTATGTTACATAAAAGTTGTTGTTATCCTTCATGTGTACATTTTCATTAGGGTTTTTTTTTCTTTTCTTTAATGAACTGTAACTTATATTCATTTCTTTTGTGTGCCAGATCGTAGAAACACGACAACAGCAGCACATCATGTCAGAGAAGGAGATTATGATGGAAGCAAACTGTGATTTCATTGTCAAACTCTTTAAGACATTTAAGGATCGCAAGTACCTTTACATGCTAATGGAGGCGTGTCTTGGAGGAGAACTTTGGACAATCCTAAGGTAAGAAATAAAGCAGGAGGAGATGCTTGAATGAGGATTAAATGGTGTTTCTTTTTAAGGATATACTGTAGTAGAAGGAAAGGTCGTTGGTTTATTTAACACAGTTTTCATCCTTTGTGTTAGAAGATATTTCTTTTCTTTTCTTTTTTTTTCTTTTTTTTGTGGGAATCCACAGGCAGAAGAGGATTTGTAAAGGAATGGCACCTAAAATATCACATTTTCATTACTTAGAATGAGATTTTCATTTATATCTTCATATGCTTATACCATATTACCCCCACCTAATAGGTGTCAATAATTTGCATTGGTATCTCTTTAACTTTTGTAATTAAAACTGACTCTTCTAATAACCAGTAGGTTGCTCATAAATTGATAAAAGCCTTGATATTACTCCCAATTTAACAAGTAATGATAGTGCCTAATACTGTATTGTTTATGTTCTGTAACAAATATCCTTGAGGAGATGATTAAATGAGATCAGTCACTCTACTTTTTGCTGACGTGCATTTCCGATTTCTTAACCCATAAGGAAACAGGAGCGTAGTATGATGCGTGGACTCCCCTTTTTTCCCTACAAAAGGTAAAAGCGTGGTTCATATTGAGGTGTGCATTGCATTTGGTTTCCCCCATATCATTCTCACAAAGGTCTTGCCAGTTTCACTGTCCGTAATGTTCGGTGTGCTCTCATTCCCTTTTCATAACAAAAAAAAACAACAACAACAAAAAAACCCAGAGACAAAAAGAAAAACACCAGAGCACATGCTACTGAACAGGCAGACAGTTACTACCAGCAATAACTATATTATCATCATTATTATTATTACTATTATTACTATAATTATAATGATCATCATCATCATAATGGTTATTATCATTATTATTATTTTTTTTTACTATTATTATTCATTTTTATGGCCTGTTGTTCTGATTGTTAGCTATGAGTTCCATTAAATATTCACCAGCGTATTGCATGATTGGCAAAATGTTCTACCATGTTAATACAGTGGCTGAAACCCACTATAAGTACAGTTCAAAATCCTCCTTGAATCTGAATTTCATCTTCAGGTCTAACTTTTAAAAAGTTTTTTATATAATGCCAAGTTTCTTAAGTCTTTTCCCCATCACACCCCCTTTAGCATTCCTTCTCTCAATGCCCTCCCCCCCCCTGTCACATCAGCAATCAAGTGCTTAAAAATCCCCCAGGATTTAAAAGGGAAAAATTAAAGATTGGGTGTTTTTATAAGCATCCATTTTATAGCCAGTAACATTTGTCAGGAGAATTACAAATATAATAAAGGGAACTTCTGCCTTCTTGGCTTATGGTCTCCGGCATTCACTCTCATCCTTTATGTTCAGAGCCCCTGGTCTAGTTGGTTCCTTGCTTTGAACCATCCTATCTCTTGGGTTCAAGGATATGTATGTGGCTGCTCTGATTTTGCCTTTCAAAACAATCTGACCTTGGGTGGTATTATCAGCTTACAGAAGATCTTTTGTTTAAGCATAATCTATGTATGTGCTTACAAATTTCCATAAATACACATTCACATACATACACTGTATTTATAATCATTACTTAGGATTAGGACAGTGTTTAGTTCAGTTGGATATGAGAAGTATTTTTACAAAAAGACAGTACTATTAATTAGGCCAGATAGCTATTAAGTGCAACAGTGCCATTTTTGTGAATTGTTTATATTACAATTATTCCAAATCAGAAAAAAAGTTTTAAAAACTTTACTGCTCTGATTTGGTGCCGAAAGATCTGGTAGGAATTGAATGTCTGGAATTGTGCCAGATTATGCTTTCTGTGGACTGTCTGTCTGAAACTGAAATCCATGTCATTTCTAAAATTGTGATAGTCCTTTTTAACAGATGTGTAGCTTGTTTAGTTTATACTTACTTCTCATTTACATTTACTGAAGTGAAAGATTATCTATTTTACAAAGTCAACAGCAGTCATTATGGAAATCACAAGTAAAATATTTAGACAAACTATAAAGGCAAACATGATTTGAGTGTACTTTATTTTAGAAAAGAATATATTTACTACTTGATGCAGTTTTAACATTTAGGCACTATATCTGTCACAGATATTGAGTTTTCTAATAGAGTTCTGTGTAGGTTTGAAGATAGACAGGGATATAAATTGAAACATAAAATTCCATTGATAAACTTCCTTCTGTTCAACTTAAACACAGAATACCCAGTTATTGAATTGATGTGAAATGCAGTTAAAGCAGATGAGTTAATGTAGGTGCTGTGGATATTTTTAAGAAAAATCCAGGTTTTGATAATGTCTCTACATTAAACACAAGTTTGGGAAACCTTAGAAATGGAGCCTTATTACATATTGATCAATTGTTGTACTCACCGTTTGCATCTTGCGATGATGCAGTTTTAATGCTAAAAATACAGTATCTGCAGATTGCCCTGAAAAAAAATGAATTTGAAAAATTGATGACTTAAGTAAAGGAATATAGATGTTGGTTTTTATCTATGTTGAAAATATGACTTGAAGAATGTTTTCCCCTTCCAAGAGATGATGGATTAGACTTGCATTACTTTCTGTGTATTCATATAGATGTTATTACTTTTAATTATTTAACAAATTAATTGATTTACATATTATTTTCAACCTTCCCATTCTTAGACTATTGAAAAAGAGTTTAGTTTGTTTTTTATATTTAATACTTTTTAAGAACTGACTTTTGGAAAGAAGAAGTATTTTCCAATTATCACATTTATCAGAATTTTTTATTTCACCTTTCCTTCATTATGTGTTGGATTTTTTTTAAATATAATTTTCAAACAAGAGACCTGAAAGCACAGAACTATATCAAAATTGATTTCTCTCATATTCACTAAAATCTTTATTAATAAGGTGATTTACCATGACATGATTAACTCACCTCAAGGTGGTGAAACTGGTTATGCAATGTGTTCCTTTTGCGATCTGTGAAAAAGATGCTAAACCACAATACTTCTGTTTCCTTCTTATTTTAGCAGAGTGAGTTTTCATTCTATGCTTCATTTTATTTTGTTGGAGGTTTTTTAGGTTTCTAGGGTCGCAAAGGGTGGACTATGCATTTGTTTTTTTTGTGACATTTACTCTAAATATTTTTTTACATTGTGACTAACAAAAGCTTTTATTAACCATTACATATTTTATATTCATTTATCTATAATAATTCTGGTGTCCATTGAAGCTGTATCTAAATGGCATTTTCATCTGGAGATTGACTAGGCTTATTCTCTCAATCACTTGCTCACACAGCCTCTCCTTTGCATTACAGAGACAGAGGTAACTTTGACGACCAAACAACACGCTTCTACACAGCTTGCGTTGTAGAGGCCTTTGACTATCTGCACTCACAGGGCATCATCTACCGTGACCTGAAGCCGGAGAACTTGCTCCTTGATCTCAAAGGATACGTTAAACTAGTAGATTTCGGCTTTGCGAAGAGGCTCCAGGTGAGGACAACCGTCTTGTGTGTGTGTGTTTTGTGAAAATAACTTTTTTTTTTTCAATTTTATTTATTTATTTTTTTTTTTTCAAATACTGTTTTTATGTTATTAGATTTTCTGTAGACTTTCCTGATGTAAGCAATATATAAATGATCTCAGAAGGATGATATAAATACTGTCTGTTAAATGCCATCATAAAAAAGATGTAATGATAATTCAGCTGGTCCTTAGTAAAATACCAGCCTAATTCATGTTTATTACTCCAGGTTGGAAGGAAAACATGGACCTTCTGCGGCACCCCAGAGTATGTAGCCCCAGAGGTCATCTTAAACAAAGGTCACGATATCTCAGCTGATTACTGGTCACTCGGTGTCCTAATGTTTGAGCTTTTAACAGGTAAGCATATTAGCTTCTTTTGAGATTTTTTTTTTTTTTTTTTACATTATAATCACTATTAATTACTACACTGCCTCCAACATCTTTAAAAAAGATATTTGATAATCATCACCATCATGCCTAGAAAAGCTCATTATAAAATTTATAATAAAGCACAGGTGCCGACAATGTACTTTTTAATTTGTTGTGTGATATATTTTGAAAAGTGGTCACTTTGACAAATGTAGAAAAGATATGAATGAAAACAGCTTCACCAAGCAATAACTGTAATTGATACATTTTGATGTTAGTTTTTTTATGAGGAGGCTTAAAATTGAAACATGCCAATAACATATCCTGCATTACGAAGTTAGTTGTTCTTATTCTACATCCTAGCTTTTAGTTTCCTCTTTCAAAGAAAATGATGGAAGCCAAACCATATGATATTGATTCCTCCTTTTCTTCCTTGCAGGTACACCACCTTTCACAGGCCCAGACCCTATGAAAACCTACAATTCCATCCTGAAGGGTATTGATGCAGTAGAGTTCCCAAGAAACATAACTCGCACTGCCAATGCCCTAATCAAGAGGCTATGCAGAGACAATCCCGCTGAGCGTCTTGGCTATCAGCGAGGAGGCATTAAGGACATACAGAAGAACAAGTATGTCTTGCTTTTATTTGTCACTGTTGTGCACTATTTTTCTGCTTATATTTTAATTATCTGTGTATTAGTTTTTACTTGTGTATTTGTTTGATTTATTATTTGTCTAGATTGCTTAGTATGCAATTTAGGATAGGAAAAACACCAAGGAATACAGCCTTGGTACAGTAAGATCTCAACATCACATATACATAATTGGGATGCAAATTATCGCAGCTGGAAAAAAAATAGAGGTATCCATATATCTATAGATCTATATCCATCTTAAAAAGTAAAAAAAAAAATTATATATATATATATATATATATATATTGGTGGAAAAAAATTAATATATCTATATATCTATGGATTTATATCCATCTTACAAAGGTAAAATTGCATATATATATCTACCTAGGATAAAAGTTTATGGAGTCTTACCTTCCTCTTCTATTGCAGGTGGTTTGAAGGTTTCTATTGGGAAGGTTTGAAGAACCGCACCCTGACACCCCCCATCGTCCCCAACGTTCGCTCTGTGATCGACTGCAGCAACTTTGACGAGTACCCGCCAGATAGCGATGGTCCGCCTCCAGATGACAACTCTGGATGGGACATAGATTTCTAAATTATCTGCTGTGTGATGCCAGTGCTTTTTAAGACATTTAGATGACACTTCTTCTATTTTTATTTTTTTTTTATATCTAGAGTAAAATAGATAAGTTCATTTCATTATAGAACTAGTGTCATAATTACTTTCTTTACTACATTTTATTTTATTTGTTTACTTCTTTATGTTCATGTCTTCAAAATGTCTAGCACTGTACTCATTTTTCTTTTTTTTTTTCTTTTTTGTGTCCTTGTGTGTTGTGACAAACTTGCCAAGAGAAAATAGCCAAGGATGTGCCTCAGTCACCACGCGAGGAGCTTGAGGAGCCTACAAAGCTAGAAGACAGTCAAGTAGATGTATTTTGTTTACAAACAGCTCCATCATTTGCTGACTATAAAGGGCTAAGGTCACAAGATATTCATAGATTCATTTTTTTTATAATAATTATTATTATTATGATTGTTATTAATCATTGTTATTCATCTGGTGCTCCTGATTTCAAAGCGAGATGCACAAAAGAATAATTGGCAGTCTAATCTGAATCTGAAGCAAGGTTGGCCAGTGTTGGACTGTGTATGAATGCAAGAAGTGGTAAATTTCACAGAGACATTTCGTGTGAATGTATTTAGATAAATTTTTACAATATCTATCATGAAAAAAAAATGTTCATACATTCACAAGTATGGTTAGCTCATGATGAGGAGGGAGATGTCTGCAAACTTTTTTTTTTTTTTTTTTTGAAAGTGTCACAGCTTACTCAGGAAGACTAAACATGGTGCCTTAACAGAGTGAGTGTTAAAAGAATAAATAAATACTGTGTCATTTTTGCTCCTGCCTCTACAAGTACTTCAGATTAAGATGTTCATATCGCTTTCTCGAGATCTTCCAACGGCCTTCTCCACCATTGTGATAATGTACTTTGTATCCTGTCTGACCGTTCTAACGTGGGTAGTAGGTTTTTTGTTCCTTGGAAGTGGAAAGATGTAGTTGTATATCTTGTTAACTCAAATGCAGCCAGACTTCAGTTTTCTGTTAAATTGGTGCTTAATAAATACAGAAAATAATGCTTCTTTTTTTATATTTTTATTTTATTTTATTATTATTTTTTTTTCTTTTAAGTGTAAATAAAATTATTCAAATTGAATGGTGCTTGATCAATATTTGAAGTACATCAAATTAGTGCTTCTTTGGTTGTTTAGTGGTCCATGGGCTCTGTGTATTCTTTTAGGATAATTTGTGATGGATTTCTCACAACTTTGTTTTTCATAGCTTCAGAGTTCTCTCTCTCTCTCTTTCCTCCCTCCCCTTCAAAATCATTTATTTCTTCTCTAAGATATTATATATGATTAGCTAGTACTCAGTAAATTATTGCTATAGTTATTGCATAACTAACAAGAGCTAGACTTCTTCAGTATTTATACATTCAATGTAATGTCATCATTAATTATTCATCAGAGAGACTTTCCACTTACAGTAAAACTATGAAATATTGTTTAAGCATAATACAAAAAAGGATGGACATACTATTTTTTATTCAATTATTTTTTTTCTGAAACCTGCTAAAATTTAGTGTGACCTTTATGCCTTGGAAAATGTTACATAGGTTGTTTAATGATCATTACAGTAACAGGGAACTTACTTGTGGCAGTACAAGGCACCAACACCTTGAACTTTCAACACAAAAACCTCTCATTATATCTATATATGTATAAAGTGATTCAGAATATATGACTTAAATTCTTGAATGCCTGTACTACATGCAACAAATTCCTGTTTGTTGATGATTCAATATAGGTTGTCAGGTAATTGTTGTCAGTGAATATTTGAGAGTAAGCAAATGAACTGACTTAAGTATAATAGTTTCTATTGTGAATGTAAATATTTTATATTAAGATGGTTTTTAAAGATTGTATGTAGTTTGAATTTTAAGATAAATTTGCATTTCATTGGAAATGTTTCTGTGTGTTTAAACTGTTATTTGATCTTTGTGCATTTCCTACAGTGTACCCAACATGGACCATAGATTTAGTTAATTATCCAAAGTGGGACATAAATATTTTTTTCTCTCAGACTGTTAGAAGAAACAGTTAAAAATATACATTAGATCAAACAGGAATGTAATTGTTATGAATAGCTGCAGTATAAAATGACACAAAGTAGATATTCGTCAATACCTATAAAACAAAAAAACAAAAAAAACAAAAACAATAAAAACAAACTGAAGAGATGTTCAGTAAAGAAGTCTTGGACTGCAG
>BOPN01000710.1:204712-207212 GCA_017312705.2 Penaeus japonicus | reverse complement strand
CAAGAAGACGTCTCACTTCGCTCAAGACGATAACGGTGCTGGAGACGGCACGGCTGTCACTGAATGCCATCGAAAACATATTATTGCAAGAGCAGGACGAAGACATAAATTGGAGAGAATGGGTCGGTCACTGTAAAAGAAAACGCAGTTACTCTTGCGGAGATGAGGAAAGGGGAAACTCACCCAAAAAGAAAATGAGATTTCAAAAAATTCAGGAAGATGTAGGAAGCAGTAATAAAAGAAAACGGAACAGAGAAGACGGAGATGAAAATGTAGAAATGGCAAACCAGAGAAAGCGGATAAGATTAGGAAACGATGATGGGGAAGGGGACGCACAGGAGACGGATACCTGTCCGCACAACAAACGGAAGAAAATTGAAGACGATGCGTGTGTGACGTACTCGACTTCAGATCTTTTGTTCAGTGTGCTGAAGAAATATTTCCACGGAATGCCTTCGACTCTATGGAACGAATATGCCAAGATGCTCACAGATGAAGCCGTTAAGCGTACAAGATTTCGTGATGAAGGAAAGAAGTATTTCGAGAGAATATTGGACTATACTTTCTGTGGCAAACTGACTCGGTGGTCAACGTCTGCGATCGAAGAATGCTCGTTCGGCCTGGAGGAAACTCTTTACCGGAAATTGCGTTGTTGCAGAAAGCTCGAATCTCTGACCATGACCATTATGCCGTATAATGACAGCGGACTTAGTACTGCCATATTGACCCTGCAACGTCTACAGTACCTAGTGACTCTCGCACTCTTGCCTCCGACGAGGTACTCCTTCCACTGGGCGGTCAAGATCGTCGGGCAACACTGTCCTAGGCTTCGGGAATTGAAAGTGGTCTATAACGGCGACCTTTTCAGCGACGGGGAAGGGATCGCCGACCTGCAACACTGTCACAGCATCAGCTCCCTTTGGCTATTCAATTTCGGGCGACTGTGCGAAACGAAGGGGGTGTGCTGCCTCTTGCGGACTCTGACCGACCTGAAGGCGCTATTTCACAAAGAACTTCCTAATGCGATACTTGAGATGACCAAAGACAGACGGGGAGGTATATTGCAGCTTGGTGAAGAATGTCCTAGCCAAGACTATGATGGCAGTAGTGCAGATGCACAGCCTGCCAAGGAGAAACATCTCGGGCTGGAGCGAATAGACCTTTGTTGGTACGAACGGGGCACTGGCTACCAGTTAGTCTACATACCCTCTTCATTCCTCCTTCGCATTGCTCAGGCATGTCCGAGAATCAAGTCACTGAATCTCATTGGCCCTCCGTGCTTGTCGGAGATCGTCCAGAGGCTTCCACAGCTCCGAGTGATAGTCCTGCAACAAGCCAGTCTCGCCTCGAGTCTCGGCTCGACCCTGCAAGAGGCAGACGTCAGCGTCCTGACGGTCCTGCGGGTGTCGGACGTGTGGGACGTGAACCATGACTTGGTGTCAGCCGTCGCCCGCAGCTGCCCGGCCCTCCAAGTCCTCAGCGTCACCTCCTCCAGTCTCGAGGCCAGAGGCCACCTGGTAACGCCTCCGCGACGCGCCCCCTTCCCGTTCCTCCGCGAGGTGACGCTCGTACCCTCTGCCCTGGCCGGCCGCCCCTCCCTCATCTCCCCCTCCGTGTGGCAGCTGGGCGCCTCCCTCACGCGCTACGTCTTGGGAGAAGCCCCTCACATCGTGTCCATCCACCTCCACTACAAGGACTCCGATGTCCCCCTCGCAGACAGGCCCTCCGAATCCGATTTGGAGGCCGTCCTGTGTCGTGCTACTCTCCGTGACCTCACCTTAGAGTGGCCTCCCGCGATCTCGCCGACGCTGGTGGAGAGGCTGGTGGAGGCCTGCCCCGCCCTCACCACCCTGGCGGCCATCACCACCTGGCCGCTCTCACCACGCCAATGCGCTGACGTCATCGCCTCGTACGGACGTCGTATTGATATCACGTAATGCGCAATCCGCTGCCTCGGATCCCTCCTCTTTAGAGGTCTTTTGGCTTCCATTAGCATAGTCTTGTGTCCCGTGTTGTTCCATTGCACTTATATTTAAGGCCGATTAACATTGTCTAGGACTGTGCAAATGCTGTAGGGAACATGTGATAAAATGCGATGTAGTTGCCATTCAGTAAAAGTAGCAACTCTGTTGCTATATACATATTTTGCAATAGAAGTGCTATGATGACAAAAAGTACTGTGAGTGTAATAAACTTTTTTACGAATTCCCCTTTTCACATGCCCATTCACTACCACCACCATAGTGATTGCTATTATCAATATTATCATCATCGTTACGATAATGATCGTTTATCTTTATTGACCATAATTGGCTATCGTCATGATTATCATTATCATTATGAGGATACTAGCAACAGTAAATAACATAGTACAATCCTTATTATCCTTATCCTTATCCTTACAAAAAACATTCAAAAATAATTATCAAATTCCAAAATCACGAACAGCAGTCAGAAGAAATTCACCAAAGAATATCGTTTTACATGAAAAGTTTTCATT
>BOPN01000710.1:175000-180000 GCA_017312705.2 Penaeus japonicus | reverse complement strand
AGATCTCTTGTTTGAGGGGGGTATAAGGTTTAGATTCCAATGCGTGTCTGCAAGCGCATTTAGCATAGGCAACCGCATTGATCAGGCCTACGGCATGATTCACAGTTTTTATCATTATCGCGTTATATCATATGCAAGCAAATAATTAAAACCACATTTGGTAAATTTATGCCGTTGTATCCGACTCGACATATCTGCTTTGTGTATTATTTTCACATCAGTTGAACCCAATTCAGATAACTGACAAGGGCTGATGCGTATCGATGTATCGTGACTATTAATAGCACATTAATGAAAAAAGACAAGGAAATGCCCTTGCACGTTAATTCTTATTACTGTGAAAGAGGGAGAGTGCAAATAAACATGTATGTTTTCGGATCTCTATGAATTTCTTTGTGTATTTCAAAACAGTAGTAATCTATGGCGCATTTTGAATAAGTGTAAGTTTATGGTTTATTGGAAGAGTTTGTTAACATCTAGGCTATCAAACATATCAGTTTCAGTCAAGCGTCGTTGACAATTCAAGTGTCCCCGTACGAGAGTTTTCCAGCCACCGCACAGTGTCCCTGGCAGGCGTACGATCCATCCAGTCGCAAGACTCGAATTACTCCCGTAATTTCCCCATTTGGCCACTTGAGTCGTGGCGTAACTTAAGTAACTCATCGAATAGGCACGCCGATCTTTAAAAGGTATTTTGAACTTTAATGGCAAGGGCCTGTTCCAAGGCAGCTTCGGCGGCGGCGGCGGCGAGGGCAGAGCGGCGAGGGGAGAGAGGGAGAGAGGGAGAGAGGGAGAGGGGCAGACACGGTGTGCCTTGTGTTGGCAGTCCGTGTTCTTGTGACGGTGCTCGGGCCTGCACGCACGGGGTCTGCTCGCCAGCCGTGGTTACTGGTAAGTTCTCTCGCCGACACAGAAGGGCCGGGAAGACGCATATTCTCGAGCCAGTGAACGAGGGAAGGCCTTTGGGCTCATGGATATCCATGACTACCCGCTCCCCGTCGCTCTATGTGAATGGGGAAATAGTGTGTTACGCTGGAATATGTAGTGTTACGGTGGAGTGTGTTTCGCATGATTTTTTTTGAGAGGGAGTACAGGGCGTGATGATGTGACTGATTATTTTCCTATAAAATATTGAGAGAGAAAATCAAAAAGCGCCTACCATTCTCGAACGGCTGAACCCAAATCCAACTCGCGGAACAGGTTGCATCAATTTAGCATCATCCGAGGATCCCGTGATGTAAAAAAAAGACATCCCTTGAACCTCCATCTCTTCCTCCTCTTGAAATCAGCTGATCTCGATCTAGGATGGAACAATTCCTCCCCCTACCCCCCTCACCTCACCCCCACCCTGACCCCCCTCTCCACCCCCTCCCCCTCAGTTTTCCCTACAGTGAAGGCCAACGATCGATGTGGGCTCTCCCTCGCGCTTTCCCCTTACTTGACATCGCTGCTTGCTTCCTCTCTCGCTCTTTCCCCTCTCTCGTCGATATCGCAATGGAGTGGCGGCCAGGATTCTGGAGGGACCGGGAAGGGTGTTGCGGGAATTCCAGGGAGCGCGGGAGGAGGCTGCGTCTTCTCCCTTTTTTATCTTCCCGAGAAGGACAAAGGAACATCGGGAGTGTTTCAGCATCCGTCGGGCGGTCGGCACGGTGCTGGGAGATGAAGTCATATCGCATGAGCGGGGAGGGAAACATGAGTCTGTTTTGGAAAGAGGGGGTGGGGGGAAGGGAGTATCAAACCGTTTACTTTTTCATGGTAATTCTTCCTCCCTCAGTAAGAACTGAAAGAAAGGTATCCTTTTTTTTCTTGGGTAGAAGGTATTACTCGCGTCCCCGTAGCCCGAAATGTGGACTACCCGGCCGCCGTCTGCAATTGCAAGGTAGAGGAGAAGGAGCAAGAGTAGCAAGAGCGGGTGACACTCCACACTCCCATCCCCCTCTGTCCCTCCCCTCCCCTTCTCCTCCTTACCGACTCCCTCCCTTATTCGATCTAAGACCTCAAGGCTCAATAATTAGGGTGACGTCCGTTGGTTTTATAATGAAGTGTTTGTGTGTCAGTGTCCTTGCTTGTGCGATGGCGGCAGCTGCCTTTAGAGTTGAATGTTGTTTGTGTATTCTCTCAGTATTCTCGCTTTACATCCTGTCGCCGGAAGTGGGTTAAAGGGTAAATGGCTGTTGTTGGTTTTACTGATCTGTTGATGGCGATAAGCGTGTCCTCGTGACCTGCAAAGACTGATTCAGTTTTAAGGGGATACTCCCTTGGAAAAATAGAGGTTCTGATTCTTTGGTTAGGTGTATATATTTTTTAAAAATCTGATTGGGGGTTATTTTTGTTTGTTTTGTCTTATTATTTGTCAGATCTCATCAACTACGGGAAAATTAATAACCCGTTCAAACTGCACATATCATATAAATGAAATGAATAGGCCTTACCTTAAAAAGGTCATCTCTGGTTTTCAGGAGATAAAAAAAAACAGATGAACATCGTTCGCTTTGGAACATCGTCTTCAACGATCTCTCGCGAACTGTAGCAAGACGATCGTACTCTGAAGGGACGAATAAACATATACAAAAATAAGAAAATCTCATGCAAGATTATCACCTTGGAATATTTCCCCTTCCTTTTCGCCGTCTTCCCTTCCCTCTCCCCCTCGTCATACATCCCTACCCCTACCCATTCCCCACTCCCCTCAAATCCGTACCCTCGGACTCCTGACATATTCCCGCTTTACCCGTACCCACTCTTCCGCCCCCCCCCCCTCCCTCCCCGTAAATCCCTCCAAATGTACTCCACCTTTCCCTCCCACCCCATTACCCATCCAAATGTACCCTCACCCATCTCTTATCCTTCCCCCTAATGATCCGTGCCCCCTGCCCCTTGCCCTTTCTCCCCCCCCTTTCCGTACCCCATAGAGGAACCTATGTCTGCTCACTTTACACTGAATGTCAGACAAAGGGCGATAAAATAACAGCATAATCACAGCCAATTTGATAAGAAACTTACATTTATAACCAGCTACCGTGACTGTACGCATATTTGATCCCATTCACAACCGAATTAAACCGACAAATTACCAATGAAACACCATATTTTTTAAACCACATTCCATATCATCACCCCACCCCCCCTAAAAAACAACATCCCTCCCCCCCCTCAAAAAAAAAAAAAACATTAAAAAGCGATTTCTAATTCTAGTAGTGTGGATGATGACGTTGTAATTATCTCGCGTTGTGTTTCCGCGAAGACTAGAATCTCGGTTTGTAACTCTTTGAGATCGTCAACCCGGAAACGCTTCCGAGATGAAAACGACGTAAGACTTCGAGTAAATTCGTGATGCTGGCAGGGTTTTTCGTGTGAATTTACTTGTTTTAGTTATATTATCATGATGTTGTTTAGTTTATATATTATTATTGTTGTTACTATTATTATCATTATCATCATCATTATTGTTATTATTATTGTTATTATTATTATCATTATCATCATCATTATTGTTATTATAAGTTGTTATTATTATTATTATTATTATTATTATTATTATTATTAGCATTATTTAATTCATTTTGTATTATTTATGTTACTCTTATGTTGTTTGCTAGTTTGCTGTTTTTTTTAAGTTGTTTGTATACGTAATTATTATTTACTTATCCATGTGTTTGTTTGTCTGTTCACTTATTTTTTTGTCATGTTTATTTACGTATTTATTCATTCAGTTGTCTATTTAATCATTTACTCGTTTGTCTATTGGGTTGATTTATTTACCTATTCTAGCTTTTTATTTGTTTCCCTGTTTATATATTTATTTATGAATTCATTAGTATTACATTACTGTTTGGTTATTATTTTCTTGCTGATATTGTTTTTATTATCAATATTATTGTTAGATATTACATTTTGTCATCATCATCATCATATCATCATCCTTACCGTCATTATCATCATCATTATCATTATGATTTTTGTTATCCTTGTTGTTATTGATATCATTGTTGATATTATGCTTTTTATTTTTATGATGATGATGATCATGATTATCAGTGCTATCATTATCATTATTATTATAATGATGATAATTATTATTAACATTATTATTATTATTATTGTTGTTGTTGTTGTTATTATCATTATTATTATCATTATTATTATTATTAATATAGTTATTAAACTGTATATTGCTTATTGAATAAGAAAAACTAACAAACAAAACCTAAAAGCCTGTTAGTTATTTTCAGTTAAAATTCAAAATTGACCAGATTTTTTTTCTTTCAAACATAGAAAACAAAAGAAGATTCTAATGTGCATTATTGTAATGGTTTCAACAGCGAAAACAAAAGGGAAACGGAAGAGAGAGATGGGCTAGAGAGACGCTGACATCCGAACACCTCCAAAATTCATATCCAATTGATTGCCATTATAAAATTGCAAATCACCCAGATTTTCGTCCTGTCAAATAGAAAAGAGGATAGATTATTTTTTCATGTTATTTTGAGAAAGAATTCCAAAGGAAATAAGGAAGAGAGACGATAAATGAGCCAGAAAGGCTTCGCTATCCGAACACAAGAAAACCACCGAAATCTATAACAAATTGACTTCGATTGCAATATCACAAATCATGCAGATTTTTGTCCTGTTGAATAAAAAAAGGAGGATATACAAATATTTTGGTTATTTTGAGAGACATCCAAAGAACACAAGGAAGAGAGACGAGAAATGAACCAGAAAGACACCGTCATCCGAACACAAGTAAACCACCGAAACGAACGAAGCATACAAACATTCATAACGTCGACGATCCGTATGCAAATGAGCCGTTTTGACTCATCCAAGTGAGAGACAAAAGTTCCTTATGTCTCGTGGAGAGAAAGAAGGAATTTGAGAGACTATTCCTGAACTCCAACAGACATATATATCGTTAGCCACAGCTGCGTGATCTCTGCCTCAGTTTTGGTCTACTGGGAAAAGTGGGCCTTGGGCTTTCGTGTTCTTACCTAGGCTGTTTG
>BOPN01000710.1:167500-170000 GCA_017312705.2 Penaeus japonicus | reverse complement strand
GGAGGGAGAGAGGAGAGAGAGAGAGAAAGAGAGAAGGGAAAAAAGTAAAACAATTTTCGAGATAGTTTCGAAACTGGATCAGTGCCAAGTAATTATTCTTCTGTAACGTCCATACGTCATTTTGACATTTATTTATTTGTTTCTTTATAGCCAAGGAAAGTGTCTCATAAGAATCCCTTTGCTGAGACGGATAAAAGTCATTGCTGAAAGATCGATTACTCACCAAGCGAATACTTCCACTACTATATTGTGCGAATAGAGACTGTCGAAATGCTGGTCTCGTTGCCTTAGAAGCTTCGAGACATTTGAAAGAGACGTTCGGATTTAGGTAAAATGTTCAGCAGTCTAATTTGATTATAATAATACAGTTATTATAATCATTATCTAACTTAAATCTTTACCAATATGTATATCAAATGATAACAAAAAGAATTATAATTAATAATGAATACAACTGCTCGAACTTCATTCTGTTATCCAGAATATTTATAAATGACACATCTTAAAAGAAAAGAAAGAAAAAAAAACGATAACAATTAGAATGAAATGATGTTCCCAGTTCGCTCGAGAAAAAAGGGATAACCGTATGGGGCGAGGCACTCGAAACAAGAAAACTTGCTAATCGGTTATTCCCAAGAAACTTGGCATCATGGTTTAGAAATTCTCTTGCTGATGTGGTGGGGATTACGTTAGAAAAACAATGATGCTTTCACTATACATTGTTAACAGCAATATATATACAATATATATTTGATATATATATATGTATATATATATATATTGTTATCATTACTGTTCAAGTAGACATGTTTATGGACAAATAAGGTCATATACAAGATATGTTCTGCTTAAAATGAAAAATCACAACAAGGGAAGAAGCAAACTCAGCTGATGACGACGCGGTCGCTGGCCCCTCCACCCCCTCCCCCGCACCCACCCCTGACTTCTCGTCGCCACGCGAGGCAT
This sequence comes from Penaeus japonicus, assembly GCA_017312705.2. Lineage (NCBI taxonomy): Eukaryota > Metazoa > Arthropoda > Malacostraca > Decapoda > Penaeidae > Penaeus > Penaeus japonicus. Next base: position 169,034 of record BOPN01000710.1, on the reverse strand, counting down.
CTGCCACAACTGCAAGCTATAGACACAGCTTGTTGCCATCTCAAAAGGCCCCCCCCACAAAAAAAGAAAGTCGGCACCTGGCCCAGATTACCGGCGTGAGCCAGTGCATCTAAAATACACACCTGGCATCAATGAGGGTGGATGACAAGTACCCAATGAATATGTTATTATCATATTAGAGATATATAACACATCAATAAAGTGTTATATATTCTAAAATGATAATAACAGGGGATAACCTTGCAACGTGAGCAGTTTCTCCCAGGCTAGATTCTGAGAGGCTATACAGGTGACAGAAGTTATGTAACATGGCCTCAAACTGCCTAAATAATGCTGGCAGGCTTCCCAGGAATGGTTGAATAGTTAAATTATGTATATACTTAGATTTGATACATTTTGGAGTGGATTTTATCAAGCATTGCTATGTTCACATAAAACATCGATTTTCTCAAAACTTGTTTTTTAGATACAAAATGTTAAACTACTCTGTCAGTAATTGACCGATTTAAAAGAAAATTCAGCACCATAATCATCACGTTTGTCCAAACTTTCCCCGGTATTATCAAACAATAATTGCTTCAAATAAATTTATGGCGAATTTTTATATATGATTTTTTTTACGAAAAAAGAAAGGCAAAGTTTTCTTTTTGAATCAAATTTGTCATAAAAGATACGTGTACAAAAATACCGACAAAGATACTTTATTGTGTCTACTATATGTGGTTAAAAGGAAATTGCCATGCCATTCATACTTTCGATGTTTTTTGGGATTTTTTCTGTCTTCTGCAATCACCAAAAATAGATGCACCGCACAAAAACTATGGCAGCTATCATAGTCATATTAATAGTATAAATGCATTGCATACAAATACACATAATGTAAAAAAATTAATCAGCTAGATGAAATAGGAAAGATGGGAGGGCCCGAAAACCGTTAGTGGGATCGAACATTCGAAATCCCCCCTTAAATCTTTACCAATATGTATATCAAATGATAACAAAAAGAATTATAATTAATAATGAATACAACTGCTTGAACTTCATTCTGCTGTCCAGAATATTCATAAATGACACAAAAAAAGCGATAACAATTAGAATGAAATGATGTTCCCAGTTCGATCAAGAAAAAAGGGATAACCGTATGGGGCGAGGCACTCGAAACAAGAAAACTTTCTAATCGGTTATTCCCAAGAAACTTGGCATCATGGTTTAGAAATTCTCTGGCGATTTTATTATACGTCTTGCTGATGTGGTGGGGATTACGTTAGAAAAACAATGGTGCTTTCACTATACATTGTTAACAGCAATATATACAATATATATTTGATATATATATATATATATATATTGTTATCATTACTGTTCAAGTAGACATGTTTATGGACAAATAAGGTCATATACAAGATATGTTCTGCTTAAAATGAAAAATCACAACCGATAAGGACGAATAACAGGACATGGATAACTTCATAAACGATTCTATAGACACACTAAACAGGGTTTTAGATTCATAAAAGAAAAGTGTATAGCATGT
>BOPN01000710.1:150000-152500 GCA_017312705.2 Penaeus japonicus | reverse complement strand
TTCTCTCTCTCTCTGCCTCTCCCTCCCTTCCTCTGGTCTCCCCCCCCTCTCCCACCCAAACAAATCACACAGTCCTTACCTCGAAGGCAATGCAAGCAACGCGACGCAACATTTCGAACTACTTCCCCCACCCTCCTCGGCATCCCGCGTGCATGCATTGTTTCAAGCAAGTTCGCACGCATCGCACAGCCGCCGATGTTGCACATTTTCGGGCGTGCGGGCGTGCAGGCGAGCGGACGATGAATCACCGAGGCAGTAAAGGCATCGCGATAATCAATAACGGGCCCGGATGGCACAGCGACCACGTGTGTTATGTGTGCGCGGCAATGTCCATCTGTTCTTCTTCGTCTGGAGGGCTGGGCCTGAAGTCGCTGGGGGTGTGATTGCGGAGGGCGGGATGTGTGTGTGTGTGTGGGGGGGGGAGATGGGGTATGTGAGGGGGGAGGGAGTGGGGTGCTAGGTAGAAAGGAGAGGGAGAAAGAGAAGGTTACGGGGAGAGAGAGGGAAGGAGAGAATTTGCTTAAAAGACAGAAAGAACAGAGAGAGAGAGAGAGAGAGAGAGAGAGAGAGAGAGAGAGAGAGAGAGAGAGAGAGAGAGAGAGAGAGAGAGAAAGCTTCTTGGGAACTGAAAGACTGTTTTGCCTGTTGCGCGGTAACCAAAAGAGAGCGAGATTATGGAATCGTCTATGTGCGTGCGTTCTTTTGTGTGTGTATGCGAGCGTGGCTTTATTTGAGTACTTGCTTGCCTCTGTATAGGTGTATCTATATAAGGATTTATGTGCTTATGTATGCATGTGTATTGTATATGAGTGTATACATATGAAATTGCATACACATGTGTGTATGCGCGTTTGTTCGCGTGTATACATTTGTGACAAAAATATGAAAAATTCACACTCGAACATCCGGTAGTGTGTGTTCGATGTACAGACAGGTGGTAGGTAAGGGGAGGGGAAGGGGGGGAGGGAGGGAGGGGGAGTTGGAGGGTGAGGAGAGAGAGAGAGAGAGTGAAGGGTGATTTGAATGAGGGGGGGGGGGGGGCTGGGAAAGAAGGGGAGAAAAGGGGTTGTAAAACTGCAGCGGGGGGCGGGAGGGGAGGGGGAGATGAGGGAACTTAGTAAGGGCGTGGTTTTGTGTGGTGGATGGGTCTGTCAGGTAGTGAGTAAAGGGCAGACAAAGGTACAGGGAAACTGTGATGAGTATTGTGCTACTGATGTGTCGGGAAGTAGAAGAAAGCACGAAAATGTGCATGTGTGTGTGTGTGCATGTCTGTGTGTGTTTGTGTGTGTGTGTGTGTGTGTGTGTGTGTGAGAGAGAGAGAGAGAGAGAGAGAGAGAGAGAGAGAGAGAGAGAGAGAGAGAGAGAGAGAGAGAGAGAGAGAGAGTGAGTGAGTGAGTGAGTGAAGGAGAGAGAGAGAGAGAGAGCGAGAGAGAGAGAGAGAGAGAGAGAGAGAGAGAGAGAGAGAGAGAGAGAGAGAGAGAGAGAGAGAGAGAGAGAGAGGGAGAGAGGGAGGGAAAGAGGGAGGGAGAAAAAGAGGGAGGGAGAAAAAGAGAAAGAGAGAGAGAGAGAGAGAGAGAGAGAGAGAGAGAGAGAGAGAGAGAGAGAGAGAGAGAGAGAGAGAGTGAGAGAGAGAGTGAGTAATAGTGATGCCGAGGAACAGGGCAACGGGCGAATAAAGGGGTTGGAGACCATTGATCTGTAAGCCAACAGTGTAGTGGGGGGAGGGGGCTGTCGTGCCTCTGAGAGGGGTTGAGGAGGGAGAGGGAGAGAGAGAGAGAGAGAGAGAGAGAGAGAGAGAGAGAGAGAGAGAGAGAGAGAGAGAGAGAGAGAGAGAGAGAGAGAGAGAGGCGAAGACAAGCCAGAGATGAGACAGATACTGTCAGGCGGCTGGAGAGGAAGAGAGGTAGAAGGAGGGCGACACAAGACGAATTCTGCAATCAAGAAGCACAGAGGCTAAAGGCCATTCCGACAGCTGTAATGGCAAGCAGTTGAATAAACAAGACAAATGAAGAGATTAAACATACTTTCTTTCTCCTTGTCTTCGTCTCTTTCTCTTTCTTTCTATGTCTTTCTTTCTCTCTTTCGTTCGTTTCTACTCTCTCTCTCTCTGTCCCTCTCATTTCCTCTCGATCTTTAACCTTCTTACTATTTCTCTCCCTCCCACCGTCCATCCCGCCTTCCCTACACCCTCCATTTCTCCCCCCTCCTCCTTCATTCCATTTTCATCGAGTTTTGTTTACCTCTTCCACTTTTACCCTTTGCCTCTGTCAATCACATCCCTCCCTCTCTCTCTCCCTGGATTATCCCCTCTTCCTGTGCTTGCTAGATCTGCTTTCGATGCATTGCCTTTGCATAGCCATGAGAATTCTTGATAAGCGAGGAGTGTCGTGTCTTTAGCCGTATACGGATTTCTTTTTTCTTTTTTTAGTTCGATTCTTGGTATCGTTGGTATTGTTTGTATTGTTAATCTTGTCGCCGTTGCTATGATTACGTCGAGTTT
>BOPN01000710.1:142500-145000 GCA_017312705.2 Penaeus japonicus | reverse complement strand
AAGGACAGAGAGAAAGAGGGAGAGAGCGAGAGAGGGAGATAGGGAAAGAGGGGGAGAGGGAGATGGAGAAAGGGAGAGAGGGAGAGAGGGAGAGAGGGAGAGAGGGATAGAAGGAAAGAGGGAGAGAGGGAAAGAGGGAAAGAGGGAAAGAGGGAAAGAGGGAAAGAGGGAAAGAGGGAGAGAGAGAGAGAGAGAGAGAGAGAGAGAGAGAGAGAGAGAGAGAGAGAGAGAGAGAGAGAGAGAGAGAGAGAGAGAGAGAGAGAGAGAGAGAGAGAGAGAGAGAGAGAGAGAGAGAGAGAGAGAGAGAGAGAGAGAGAGAGAGAGAGCAAGAGAGAGAGAGAGGAAAAGAGAGACAGAAAGATATAAAATAAAAAGTAATGTAAATAGAAAAAAAAAAATATATATATATATATATATATATATATATATATATATATATATATATATATATATATATATATATATATATATATATATATATATATATATATATAAAGAGAAACAGACATACGTAGAGCAGCAAAACCAGAGAGTAAAAAAGAACAGAAAAAGATACTTAACTGAAACTCGATACTCATCCTGACTGACGTGTGTGATTGTAACTGGAATAAAAGATTTACAGGGATATATTTTCCTTTGATTTTATTACGATTTAAATGTTATCGACCCCGTCTATTCTTAGGGCTGGCGACCCGCAAGACTCCAGGATATGGTGTAGGATGTGTGGGTGTGCGAGTGAGTGAAAAAGAGAGTGCGTTATAAGTGAGTGGCTGAGGTAGTGTGGGTGTGTGTGTGAAAAGGAGAGTGCGTTACAAGTGAATGACTGAGGTAGTGAGTGTGTGTGTGAAGAAGTGAGTACGTTATAAGTGAATGACTGAGGTAGTGAGTGTGTGTGTGAAAAGGAGAGTGCGTTACAAGTGAAGTGAGTGAGGTAGTGAGTGTGTGTGAAGAAGAAAGTGCGTTATAAGTGAATGGCTGAGGTAGTGAGTGTGTGTGTGAAAAGGAGAGTGCGTTACAAGTGAAGTGAGTGAGGTAGTGAGTGTGTGTGAAGAAGAAAGTGCGTTATAAGTGAATGGCTGAGGTAGTGAGTGGGTATGTGAGCGGCTGAGGTAGTGAGTGCGTGGGTGAGGGTGTGTGAGGGTGATTCTGTGCACTGGGGAGATGGGTAAGTGAGAGAATGAGTATCTGGGTGTGAAAGTGCGTCAGCCATTTGTACAACTGAGTGTATAAGTTAGTGAGTAAGTGAGATGATGAATGGGTGAATAAGAGAGTGCTTGAGCGAGCGAGTGGGTGAGATGAGTGCATCGGGGAGATGGGTGAGTGAGCTAGTGAGTGTGTGTGTGAGTTTGTGAGTAAGTAAAGGGAAGGTTATGTAAGTGCATGTCGATGTAAGATATTGTAGGAAAAAGAGAAAAATGGAGAAAGGGCGGTGATGGCGGAGGGCGGGGGGGGGGGGGGGGGGGGGTGAGGAGGTGGGGGAGAGGATATCGAACAAGTGTCTAGGAGCCGTCTCGGTCCTGCCTCTCTCTCTTTCTCTCTCTCTCATTCTTATTATCTTTCTTTTTCTCTTCTCTCCTCTGCCTGTCTATACGTCTCTTTCTCTTGTTTTTTCTTCCTCTCTCTTTTTTTTCACTCTCTCTCTTTCTGTAACTACCTAAATTTAATAGGATCCTCTATTAAAGTCAATTCCCTCTATTTCCTTTTAACTAAGCTATTTAGACTCAAGCAAAAGGGGGGAAAACAGTATGTCGCACTAATTGGCCGTTTTATCTTGCTGTCGTTGACAGCCTAAATCAATTTATCTTTTTCCGTGAGAATTTCAATCGTGGCCAATCGACTTCATAAACACTGATTGGAGAGGATCAAGGAACGATCTGTGACGTAACCGCTCCTGTCAACTCGCAGCATCTCACGCCAAATCACGCTGTTTCACGTCAAATCTCGTCATATTACGTAAGATCTCGTCACATCCCGTCAGATCTCGTCAAATCCCGGTACACCTTCAGATAACATCATCTGTCATTATTACGCACAAGCAATACTTCAATCATTCCCCATGCCAGTAGTCTTACAGAAAGAGAAGGGAAATGAAGAGGAGGAAAGAGAAGGGAAGAAGAGGGTAGGGAAGGGAAAAGGAGTAGGGAAGCGAAAAGGAAGATGAGGGAAGAGAAGAGGATGGGAAAGGAAGGGAAGGGAAGGGAAAGGAAAGGAAAGGGAAGAAGAGCAGAGAAGATAAGGGAAGAGGAAAGGAGAGGAGAAGAGAATGGAGAAGAAAAGAAGAGAGGAAGAAACGATAACGGAGACGAAACGAAAGAAGAGGAGAGAGCGAAGGGGGGTTTAACAAAGACTCCCTCACAAAGAAAAGCCCAGAAAGGAAAAGAGGGTAAAAAGATAAGTAAAAACCAAACAAACAGACAAAGGAAACAGAATACCGGAAGAAAAGAAGACAGGGGGACCAGGAAAAGGGAGAATACGAGAATAGAAGAGAAGAGAGAACGAG
>BOPN01000710.1:135000-137500 GCA_017312705.2 Penaeus japonicus | reverse complement strand
GTGTCAAGCAAGAGAAAGGCAAATCTGATTCATACTGCTTTATCACAGTGTTGCTATTTTAATATTCTCTCTCATTTACCCTTCTCTTTGTATTTTTCATATTGCAACAAAACTATAGATATCTAAATTTTCGCAGACCGATGAATATGAGAAACAAAATCTAATCAAAGGCGCATCGCCAACCGTCATTCCAAGGTAGACCAAACATCATGTTGTTAAGCGGAGTGTGTTGAGACTGGAGGCGTGACAGGGCGGGGATGTATAACGAATTGTTGATGCAGTGCAGTGTGGGATATAATTTTGTTATGGTGTTGGGGAGAGGGAAATGGAGGAGCGGGAGGGGGGGGGGGAGAGAGAGAGAAAAAGACGAGAGAAAAGAGGAAGCGAGAAATGGAAGGGGGTTGGAAGAAGAGGGAAAGGGAGAGAGGAGAGAATGATGAAGAGGGAGAGAGAAATGTGGGAAGGGAAGATGAGGGAGAGGGGAAGAGGAAGGGAGAGAGGTAGAGGGAGAGGAAAATGGAGGAGAAGGGGAGAGGAAAGGTAAGGGGATGTAGTAAAGGTGAAAATAAGGGAGGAAAAAAGAGGGGTTGGGTCTGAGGTGGGAGAAGAGAATGAAGAGGGAAAGAGAAAGAGACATGGCAGAGACAGAGACAGCCAGGAGCACAGACAAACAGCCAGGAGCACAGACCTATCTCTCACCAGGAAAAGAAGAAACAAACGACGAGCTAGAAGCGCATTTTCCTCGACCTCCTCAGATGATAGATGGCCGGCCTCTCGGGGCCAATCGAGAGGCGTCGGGAGCCCTGAAGTCCCCAAGGGCCGATTCTCGGACGTGCGGGTTCTACACTGCGGACAATTAACGTTCTCGGCGTAGGCTGAAGAAACTCTGTACTTGGCTTTTGTTTCCTTATTTTTGGGAGTGATTCATACTAGTGTGATATAGGGAAAGACGTTTCCTTTCTTTGAAAAATATAAGGAAATAGAGGTAAATGATGATAATGGAGTCGAAAACAAATGAAAAATTCCGAGATAAACTGGAAATGCTTGAGAGGCTAAGCGAGGTGGGAAGACTTGGCTTTGGCTTTTCTTATTTCTTTTAGAGAGATAATGAATGAGCTGTACTGTGTGATGATAATGAAAATGATAGAATATAGTAACACAGGTAAAGATATTGATATACAGTAACAGAATAAAAGAATAAGAATGAGTGAATGGTGATGGCAATGGAATGGAAGATAGAAATTGAACATCGTTTTATAAAAAGTGACAATATTTGAGTAATATAAATTGATAACCATAAAAATTGCTGATTCTCGGTAATGGCCGTGGGATTTAATTTTTTCCAGACATTCGATTTGATAATTGATCATTTACATTATTTTTATTTGGTGCAATTATCAGTATTAATGACGTAACTACTGGAATTTTTAATTGGCAATTAGGCATTAACGAATTACAGGCGACATCATGTGTTACATTATCAAACTTCCTTTGTTGTGAATTTTTAAAACTTCTAGCTGACCTGCAGGACTATACCTCAGGATCTGTGGTGTGTATTGATGTTTCTGACGCTGCATGACGCCACTGCATTGTCAGAAGGCAGTGAGAGACGGAACAGATAATAACAACTACAACACAGTAATGATAACAGTAGTAGTGTAGTAGTAGTAGAATAGTAGTTGTAGTAGTAAAAGTAATAATGATAATGATAGTATTGATGTATATTTTAATTTTAATGGCAATAATGATACTAACAAGTATAAGGACAATAACAACAGTAATGATAATAAACATGATAATTCTAATAAAACCATAAGCGTAATGTCACTCTATAACTTTTGATTACAGTCATAGACCATTGCATGAATATTACCATGTTTTTATAATAAGTTAATCTCTTAATCATACTTATCTTTTTTCCGAAGAAACATGTGGAATATTTGCCTATGCCTTTTGTATTGTTTACATGGTTCGTTAAGTGCATATTATTCGAGCGGTTGTAGTTTGTTTTCATTGAGTTGTCATATGAAGAAATGTCCAGAAAAATGGCCTTGTTTTTAATGAATATTGTCCTAATGGAAAACTTAATCATGTACACAATCTAAAACTTCTGAAGGAGCAAGTCATTCGTGAAACACATTAGTTAACCTATTCATCTTTCAAAATATGTTAGAATCGATAAAATATATCAAAATGATTGTGTTTATTATTATGCAGACAAGTATAAACACTCGCACAAGTAATAAACGTTGTTATTAGAAGATTTTGTGGGCGGTTACAATGCCAAAACCATAACATTCAGAATAACGACCTGCGATCCTAGTTTGTTTTCATATGTTCTCACGTTCGTGTACATTCTTGGAGCATTTACCTATGAGTGGTGAACGTAACCTTCAAATCGCCTAGTATATTGAACAATTTACTAACAGATGATACTGTGAACTGAGCAAGTTTCAAGTTACGTAATTTCAGTTCCTGACTTCAGCGTAAACGATAAGTA
>BOPN01000710.1:122500-125000 GCA_017312705.2 Penaeus japonicus | reverse complement strand
GAGATGAAGAAGGGGAGGGAGTGAGGGGAGGGGGAGGGAATGAGGGGAGGGGGAGGGAGCGAGGGGAAGGAGAGGGAGTGAGGGGAAGGAGAGGGAGCGAGGGGAGCGGGAGGGAGGGAGCGAGGGGAAGGAGAGGGAGGGAGGGGAAGGAGAGGAAGGGAGGGGTTGGGGATGATGCAAGGATACCCCCTCCCCCAAAAAAAAGAAAAAAAATATGTATATAAATTTACGGTCTCTAAATATTTTGATTTTATGAATATCAAGTAGTGATGAATCAGTATATATATAAATACATATCTTTTGAAAAGTAGAGTGAGTCGAAAAGTCCCAGTTATGTAAAGTATATAAATAAGAGGACGTATATGTACCCAAACATATATATAAGGGGGAGGGAGTGAGGGGAGGGGAGGGAGTGAGGGGAGGGGGGGAGGGGAATGAGGGGGAAGGATGAGGGGAGGGGAGGGAAGGGAAGAGAAGGAGGAGAGGGGGAAGGAATGGAGGAGATGAAGAAGGGGAGGGAGTGAGGGGAGGGGGAGGGAATGAGGGGAGGAGGAGGGAGAGGGGGAAGGATGAGGGGAGGGAGAGGGGGAAGGATGAGGGGAGGGGAGGGAAGAGGAGAGGGAGAGGGAGAAGGGATGGAGGGGATGAAGAAGGGGAGGGAGTGAGGGGAAGAGGAGGGAGAGGGGGAAGGATGAGGGGAGGGAGAGGAGGGTAGAGGAAGGGAAGGAGGGAGTGAGGAGACGGGGAGGGGGAAGGATGAAGGGAGGAGGAGGGAGAGGGGGAAGGATGAGGGGAGGGAAGAGGAGGGGGAGAGGGCGAAGGGATGAAGGGGATGAAGAGGGGGAGTAAGTGAGGGGAGGGAGTGAGGGTAGGGGGAGGAGGATGAGGGGAGGGGAGAGATTTTTAGGGAGAGCGAGAATTGGAAGGGGGGATGAGAAAGTTGTGGGTGGTAGGGAGGGACGAGGGAGCAGGTGAAGATTGAGGAAGTGAAAAGAAAGAAAGAAAGAAAGAAAGAAAGAAAGAAAGAAAGAAAGAAAGAAAGAAAGAAAGAAAGAAAGAAAGAAAGAAAGAAAAAAAAAAAGAAAAAAAAAAAAAACATAAATAAAGCTAGAGAAAGCAAATCCTAACAAACACGAAGCAAAAGCATCAATCCACGTCCACCATCATTCATCCCAGAATCCAAGAATACAAGAGAGAAAGAGAAAGGGAGAAAAGGAGCAATTAGAGCCCGGCCGAAGGGAGGCTTTACGTGATCAGCAACTGGCTCGGGGTCGGTGGCGCCTCGGACAATGGCCGAATGATCCTCGTAACTCAATCGTCGCCAACGACTTTCGGGAGGCTTGTTGCTTTGTTTAGGCGATTTTTCTCCTTTGTTTCAGTTTCTTTTCTCTGCGCCTGTGTCTTGTGTCTGCGTGTGCGTCTGCGTCTGTGTTTGTGTCTGCGTCTTTGTCTCTGTTTCTGTCTCCGTTTCTTTCTCTGTCTCTGCCTCTGTTTTTGTCTCTACCTCTGTTTGTTTCTGTTTCTGTCTGTCTGTCTTTCTCTCTCTCTCTCTCTCTCTCTCTCTCTCTCTCTCTCTCTCTCTCTCTCTCTCTCTCTCTCTCTCTCTCTCTCTCTCTCTCTCTCTCTCTCTCTCCATATATATGTGTGTGTGTGTGTGTGTGTGTGTGTGTGTGTGTGTGTGTGTGTGTGTGTGTGTGTGTGTGTGTGTGTGTGTGTGTGTGTGTGTGTGTGTGTGTGTGTGTGTGTGTGTGTGTGTGTGTGTGTATGTGTGTGTATATGGGTGTGTGTGTATATGTGTGTGTATATCTATCCTTATAGATTCTTTTCTACCCTTTTCCTTCCCCCTCTTTCTTGCTTTATTTCTTCCTTTTTCCCTTCCTCTACCTCCCTCCCTCTCTCCCCCCTCTCCCCCCCCCTCTCTACCCGGCATCAAGTACGTGAATAAGAGGAGTGTTTAGACATAACATCGGCCCTGATATCTGTTAACAGGTGGCCGCGAATGATACGCTCCTGTTGGACGAAGCCGTGTGGGGAGAGTGGACTGTAGCTTGTGTTGTTGAGACGACAGTCTAGTGTGATGATAGTGTAGTGTGATGACAGTGTGTGTTGCGTTGGTAAGTGTGAAGGGAAGAACCGGGGAATAATGGGAGGATGATATATTAAGGGATTGTAAGCGTGAAGGAAAGAGGGAAAAGTCAAGTTGATATATAAATATGACATTGTTGGAATATATAGAACAACTAACGGAATCAGATATTGAAGGAATAGTGTTTGGAAGGAAGAAAGTAGTAGCAGTTTCTAAGGGAAGTGGAATCTGAAGTGAATGTATAAGTAAAGAGGCAATTAAATAAGTAGAAGGAACAGGACATGTTAACATTGGAAGAACACTGTAAGCCATGGTAAGAGTGAGTAATTCAGTAAGAAAATGAGGAAGTAATGGAGTCAGCACAGAGAACCAAGAGAGCAGGGGAAAGGACAAGTGAACCTTGAAATATCATCG
>BOPN01000710.1:97500-112500 GCA_017312705.2 Penaeus japonicus | reverse complement strand
GGAGCCGTGGGTGTCGACAGTGTAGTGGCGATAGTGTTCATGTCGCGTTGTGATGCGGATGGAGTTGCGCTCCTGTTTTGATGGTGATTTGTGAGACGCACTTTACAGTGACATTATAATTGCGTGTGGATTTTAGAGTGTGATATTGGGATGTGGTGGTTGTTCGCAATGGTGAGTGTATGCTTTTTATTAATTCCAAAATCGTATTTTTGTGATGTTAGTGGAGTCTCTTCCACTAACTCTTGATCAAATTTCCCACAAAAAAGTCGACAGGAGCGAGTGAATGTCTTTTCATGATATACCGGTTTTCACATAACCAATAATATTTTTCCTCCCCGCTAAGGCATTGCATTTATTGCGCGGCGATATAAAAGCTTGCAATTTGATCGCTCCGGAGGCAATGCTCTTGACTGACGTATGATAATGAACAAGATGAGAGGCGTGTGTGGATGCCGGCTGGGCGAGGAAGGTGTCCAGGTATATCTAGCATGTGTGTCTACGTGCGTGTGTGGGAATGTGCGTGTACGTGTGTGTGTGTGTGTGCGTAGATGCTGGGCTGACAGGTGCTCATTACAAAGTTTAGTTGTGTTCACTGATATGCAAGGCGATCGTGCTGGCGATGTGTGTGTGTGTGTGCGCGCGTATGCTGGTGTGCATGAGTGTTCGCGACATGAATTGTTCCGTTGCTTCGGCGGGTATAGTATGCGAGTGGGTGTCATGCGCATCAAGACTCATCAAAGTTATATTCCCTCTCTCGCCAAATTTAGAATTTACATCACCATGACGTAATTATATGTCCCTCCCTCCCCTCTCCCTCCACGTGCGCGCGTGATGTCATTCGGCTTGGCATTTCGACTCTGATTGTTGCGTGATGGTAATAAACAACGCGCCTGCAACACCCCCATCTCTCTCTCTCTCTCTCCTACTATCTATCTGTTGATCTATTTATCTATCACTCTCTCTCTTTCTTTCTCTATCTATTTATCTCTCCCCTCCTTCCCCCTATTTCTCTCTCTCCCTCCTTCCCCCCTTCCCCTCTTTTCTCCATGCCCCCCACTCTCCCGCATACGTTGCTACGTGGGGACACAGGACACTGGAGGAATGGTCGCTCCAAAGGGGTGAAATGGATACCAAGGAGCTGGTCATTGGCAGGGGGCGGGGGGGAGGGGGGAGACAGACTGTTGGGGGTTCTCTTGTTGCTACTGCGGTGCATTGGCAGGGGAGGCGGGGAGGGTACGCGGCTTTTTAGGACTCTTGAGTGCAAGGGAGAGAGAGAGAGAGAGAGAGAGAGAGAGAGAGAGAGAGAGAGAGAGAGAGAGAGAGAGAGAGAGAGAGAGAGACATATCAGGCAGAAATGCAATGAGACAAACTCATTAAAACAATGAAATGCCGATGACTAGAAAGACAAATATCGCACAAGACATAACTTAGACATCGCCTTCTCTTCATCATCCTCCAACTCGTTCCCCGTCCCCGTCCTCCCCCCCTTCCCCCTCTTCCTTTCCTTTCCATTCCATCCATCCATCCATCCATTTCCTCCCCCCTTTCCCCTTCGTCTCTTACCCTCTCTTACCCTCCACCTCTTCTCCCCTCTCCCCCTTTCCTCCTACCCCTTCCCCTCCCCCTTCCAGAGGACCCAGGGAACTCATCTTCTAATGAAAATCCCTGTCAAGTTTGCGAATTCTGAGAGCACACCCGCGCGAGAACCCGAGGCTATTGTTTAGATACTCGAGGAACCGTCGCTTCGGAAACGGTTTTGGCCGAATTGCATCTCTTTCCTCTTTTATTCTCCTTCGCCTCTCCTCTTCTTCTTCCTCTTCTTTCTTCCCTGACTCTTTATCCGCTTTCTTCTCCTTTTCCTCCATCTCCTCCTCGAACCTTTCATCCTCATTCTTTGCCGAAATACACATCTCTCTATTTTCTTCTATTTCCTCACCTCATCCTCTTCCTTCCTCTTTTCTCCTCATTTCTTCGCCTCTCTCTCCTTCATCTCTTTTATCCTCCTCGTACCTTCCACCCTCTTTCTTTGCCGAAATACACCTCCTTCGTCCACCCTCTTCCCTCTTTTCTCCTCTTCCATCCTCCGCTTTCTTTATATCAGCCTCATTCTCCTTCCTTTCCTTTTCTATTCCAGGCAGAATATCGAGGGAAGAGGACAAGAGGTAGGAAGGAATGGAGGGAGGGAGGGAGGGGGAGGGGGGAAGGGAGTGGACGTGGTTTAGAGAGGGAAGAAAAGAAGGTAAAGGGGGAAGGGGGGAAGGCGAGAAAAGGAAGTGGGAAGGAGTTGGGTAGGTAGGTAGGGAGGGAGGGAGGAAACGAGGGGATAGGGAGAGGGAAGGAGGTGGGTGGGTAGGTAGGTAGGTAGGTAGGTAGGTAGGTAGGTAGGTAGGTAGGTAGGTAGGTAGGTAGGTAGGTAGGTAACGATGGGATAGGGAGAGGGAAGGAGTCAGGACGAAAGGGGAGGAGGGGAAAGAAGATAGGGAGGGAAGGGGGCAGCTGGCAGATCCAGAAATCAGAGGCGCAAGCGGAGACCATGGCTCTATGGCAAGATGGTGAATTGCATTGATAGATTTTGAAGTCGCATCTTGAGCTTCCTTTTATCATTTATTCCTCACGCGGAAGTTGTAATACAGCTTACTTTGGTTTTACTGCCTGTTATGTCTTCGGAGGGTATGCCATATAAGGCACATTAGTCAGCCATGTATTCCGTTGCTTTTGACTACATTGATTAAATTTCTGAAGACAAGGATAGATAGACAGATATGTATATATATATATATATATATATATATATATATATATATGTATATATATTATATATATATATATATATATATATATATATATATATATATATATATATATAGAGAGAGAGAGAGAGAGAGAGAGAGAGAGTGAGAGAGAGTGAGAAAGTAATTGTAAGGAACGATACTATTGGGGGAAACACATTATGGAACTCATATTGCCAATAAAACTTTCCGGCAATATCCACCGTAATAATTGCTGATATTAATTTTATTTTTCAAAGAAATATTCTCATAATAATTCGGAAGCTTGTGAAATGTTCAAACACAAACACACACACACACACACGCACACACACACACACACGCACGCACGCACGCACGCACACACACACACACACACGCACGCACGCACGCACGCACGCACGCACGCACACACACACACACACACACACACACACACATACACACACACCCCTCGCCGTCCACCGTAATAGTAATAATAATAATGATGATGATTTGAATGTAACAATAATAATAGTAACAAAACAGTACGTAGCACAAAGCCCCGAAAACCCAGAGAAGCTACAGACCAGTGCCACGAGGGACGAGTGCCGAGCTGGACGACAGATTCTTTGACACTGATGGGTTTGCAGCGTATAGAAATTTTACGTTTATGAAATACGTGTCAGCGGGATGGAGGTAAGGGATGGGGGGGGGGGTGATAGGGGGGGTAAGGGGGTGTATTTGAACCGAGCTAAATTGTTTCGAATTCCGATATATCATCTAGCACTATTCTGATAAGATATAGAGAAGGAAAGATAGTATATCCATTGTTTACCATATAAAGTTAAAATGATCAGAATGTTAAAGGAAGAGTAAACAAGAAATTGCTTCTCGAAAATCGCAAATAAGTTGTTCCGAAACAAGCGGCCTCGGATGTGAAGTGTTTTTTCGTCCGTCTAGTCACCATGCAATTGTGTCATTACAGTTAGAGTAATAACTATATTTTCAACAATATGATCGTGACCATCAATATAAGCACCAGCACCAACACCAGCGCCACCAGCAACATCAGCGTACCCCAATGGCACAGCAGCCGAAATAAAACAGCAGATAAAAAGGCCACATCTACAGGAATTCGTATGCCACAGCCTCGACGTCCCATCATTTCCCGCCCAATTTCGCCCGATGAAAGATCAACAACGAAAAAAAGAGTTATTTAATGTTGCAAAAAGGACGCTTTTCCTTTGCAATACCGAGTGATTCATAGACCCAGTGGTCTCTCTCCGCTTGTATTTCCGTGCGCTTGTCGCCTATCAACTAATGGCGATTACTCGGAATGTATCTATTTTATATGTATTTGGCTGAGTGTGAATGCCTGTGTGTGTACGTGTTTCTTTGTTTGTTTGTGTGTGTGTGTGTGTGTATATGTGTGTGTGTTTGCGTGTGTGTGTTTGCGGGTGGACGTCTGTTTGTAAATGTAGTGAGTTCTTCTCTTCAATCCGTTAACTTAATGCACACTCTGATTTTTTAAAAACACATTTCCTTTTTTGAACACGCTTGTACATTCACTGTGAAGGACTTCCGCGGTGTACACAGAGAGCGAGGGAGTAAAGTGTTTTGGTGAGCGAGTGCGTGCCGGAAACAAAGGTGATGTGAGGACAGGTGTGTGTGTGTTTGTGTGCGCCCATGTGAGTGTGTGCGCACGTGGAGCAGAATATGCTTTCTAGTGTGTATTGTGTGTGCACGCTGCCTCTTACGCTGTGCTCGCCCTTGTTCGACTTTCATACGTAACCCAGCGCTTTCGGCCCCTTTCTCTCCCGCTTACCGATGCATATAACCCGAGGAGCATTTCAGACGCGCACAGCGTTGGGTGATCTCACCTGTTTCGGCGCAGCGATATTTCCTAGCCATACAAAATCGAAGGCAAAAATGTGCATGGCATGCATTTGTCAAGCAATAGCATGGCGCTTGGATTTGCCGATGGCCATAGTAGGCGCGGTATTGCCATATTGACGACCGTCATTTGTTATTCTAACAGCCATTTCGCGCTCTTCGAATTTAACGTTATTGCACCAGAGGGATGCATGTAATTTCAAACTGATTTCCTTCATTATATTACGTCTACAATGTAGCACTATACATATAATACAGCATTTGTCACTATTCCCCTGCTAAGAAAAAGTATCTGGCAGTCATTAACCTCACACCATACCGTACCTCATAATACCCTATCACTGCATATTCCTCAGATTTCGAGTGCAACCTCATACTGCCTTCGCAACATCTGATGCAGCTTCAGTGATCGATCACTGAATTCTCGCGCCAGAGAACAGTAGACATCTCATGAATCGCAAATTGTCTGTCACTCCTTTGCAATCTTGGAAAAGGGGGTTAGGTGGTGGGGGGTCCCCGTATATAAGACGATGGAACGCTTTACTGTCTCGGTGACCGCGAATAGGCTTTTATTATCATTTTTAGTTTAAAATTGAGACCAAAACTGGCGGTGAAACGACCAGTCCAAAGAAGGAGGGGCGGGTGGATGGGGAATCGTGAGTTTGTGTGTGTGGGGGGGGGGGCGAGAGAGGTATTAGGGATGGGAGAGTCAGGTAAGGTGGATGGGGGGGGGGGGGGGGGAGATGAGTCTGGGGACGGGGGGGGGTAAAAAGCCATGAGATGAAGAGAAATCTTAAGGGAAAAATATGTTGGAAAGTAATGGGCGCTTTTCTTGACGAAAGTGAAGATTAAGAAGAAAGAAAGTAAAAAAAGGACGTTTTTAAGAGTCTAATCTGGAAGAGCTCGCGTTATATTTTACATTTAAAATGCACATTGAGAGACGAGACGAATGCATGGAATTTGTCGCGGATTTTAGCCTCCCAAAAGGAAACCTTCGAGTCCAAGTGATTAATTAGTAATACCAAATTTAGAATTCATGACTGAGACATTTATACTTTTAGATTACACAATTGCCCACCATGATTAATATTCTTTATCTGATTCAATCAGTTTGCTTCTTTATTGAAACAGTGAGTGAGAGAGAGAGAGAGAGAGAGAGAGAGAGAGAGAGAGAGAGAGAGAGAGAGAGAGAGAGAGAGAGAGAGAGAGAATGACAATGCACTCTCCCATGCAGCCTTCACAATGTAAGCACACGCACACGAACCGCTTGACAGCCGCATTACCGTCATGCACGGGTGAGCGAGGCGGCAACACTTTATACGAGGATAAGGAGCTTGCATGGGGAAGATGCTTTTCAATCTGCAGTGTGCGTTGAAGGCGAGGGGGGCGGGCGGGGAGGGGAACGGGGGAGAGGGGGACGGGCGGAGAGGGGAAGTAGGAAGGAAGGAAGGAGAAGGGGAGAGGGGGAAGAAAAATGGGTCTGAGGGAGAGGGCGTGCAGGAAAGAAGGGAGGCTGAGGGAGAGGGGAGGGTGAAGGGAGGAGGGAGGGGGGTAAGAAGGAGGATAACGAAAATAGGAAAGCGAATGAGGAGGAAGAGGGAAGATAAGTGAGGGTAGGGGAAGGGAAGATGCAAGGGTGTGTAGAGGGAAGGGAGGGACAGGGCGAGAGAGAGGGAAAGGTAAAGAAAATGGGGAGATAGATTAGGAGAGGAACAAAGAACTTGCAAAGAAATGCAATACAAGAAAATCAATTAAAGTGGATATATTTTCCGATTTTTCTGAGGCTTGTAAGGGACACTGATGAGCAATGTGACATTATGACTGTTGGCACTGGGATGGGACTTGTGACTTAGAGTAATGATAATGCTAACGATGATTATGAGGACGATTATAATTTTGTTGATGTGATAATTGCCATCATGATTGTTAGGTTGATGATAATCATGGGAATGATAACTGTATTTATCATTGTATTAATTGGCATAGTAATGATTAACAGTAATATTAATAGGAACCATTATATAGTAATATTAGCAACAAGTAATGATAATAACAACAATGATACTGATGCTTTCATCGATAATTATATTGTAGACAATGATATGCATAACATTATTAATGATAACAATAATGTCGAGGACATGAAATCACGTGACCGAGCAACAGGAGTGACCAATAGGTAATGACGTGCAACGCGGAAGCTCGAGATTACGCTAATGTCTGTGCGCCGGAAGTGAGCCGCGTCAAATGTCAAGGTGACGGGTGTCTAGCGTCCCCCCCCCCTCCCCCCCCTCCCCCTTTGGCACTGTTGCTGATATTTACAGCTCTCTCTCTTTCTCCTACTCTCTTGCTTTCGCTCACTCTCGCGCGCGTTCTCCCTCTTGGTTTTCTTCCCCACTCTCTTGCTTTTACTTTCGCTCTCTTTTCCCCTTCCACCTCCTCCTCTCCCTCTTCTACATCCCCCTCCATCTACGATTTCATCCCCTCCTCCTCTTCTTCCTCTACATCCACCTCCATCTACGCTTCCATTCCCTCTTCCTCCTCCTCCTCTCCTACTGTCTGTGCCCCCCCCCCTCCGTCCAATAGAAATAAAGTGGAGTGTCAGACAATCGAAAAATGATTTAGAATACATAAAGGCCGTCTGTTGTTAATGCTCTTGTGGTTTCTCATTCGACTCCGCCTGTAGATAGATTTTCGTTTGAACATCGAATCATATGCTTTAAAATATATAAACAATGTTTTCAATATTTCCATGAGAGAGAGAGAGAGAGAGAGAGAGAGAGAGAGAGAGAGAGAGAGAGAGAGAGAGAGAGAGAGAGAGAGAGAGAGAGAGCAGGAGAGAGAGCAGGAGAGAGAGAGAGAGCGAGAGCAGGAGAGAGAGAGAGAGCGAGAGCAGGAGAGAGAGAGATAGCGAGAGCCGGAGAGAGAGAGAGAGAGAGCAGGAGAGAGAGAGAGAGAGAGAGAGAGAGAGAGAGAGAGAGAGAGAGAGAGAGAGAGAGAGAGAGAGAGAGTAGGAGAGAGAGACAGAGCAGAAGAGAGAGAGAGAGAGAGAGAGAGAGAGAGAGAGAGAGAGAGAGAGAGAGAGAGAGAGAGAGAGAGAGAGAGAGAGAGAGAGAGAGAGAGAGAGAGAGAGAGAGAGAGAGAGAGAGAGAGAGAGAGAGAGAGAGAGCAGGAGAGAGAGAGAGAGCGAGAGCAGGAGAGAGAGAGAGAGAGAGAGAGAGAGCAGGAGAAAGAGAGAGAGAGAGAGAGAGAGAGAGAGAGAGAGAGAGAGAGAGAGAGAGAGAGAGAGAGAGAGAGAGAGAGAGAGAGAGAGAGAGAGAGAGAGAGAGAGAGAGAGAGAGAGAGAGAGAGAGAGAGAGAGAGAGAGAGAGAGAGAGAGATAAAGAGAGAGAAAGCAAAACAAGAGTTGGAGGAAAAACAAGAGAATAATAATATGCAAAAGAAATAATATATATTTCTACCGATACAATGACCGAAAACCGAATTGAATTGAATATATATCATGAAAATCCAGAAGTGAAAACAAGATAAAAAAATAATGCAAAACAAAAACAAAATGAGTTTAGACGAAAGAAGGAGAACGAGAGTTTGTGTGTAGGGGAGGGTGGGGGTGGGGGGAAGGGGGTCGTAGGGAGAAGGGAGGCCGTTGAGAAGGATATAGGGGTGAGGGAGGGGGGAGGGGGAGGGGGCATGGTCGTAGCTAAGGGTATAAGGAACTCACTGTATGTTCTTCTGAGGATGGAGCTTGTGTGTGTCATTGGGTTCTTTATGGTGATGTGTTGGTAACGACGACGATGGAGATGATGGTAATTGGGATGGTGATGATGATGATGGTGATGAGGATGATGATGATGATGATGATGATGTTGATAGTGTTGACTGGGATAATTATGATAATGATTTTTTTCTCTCTCCTATGTTCTTTTCTTCCTCCTCCTTCCTCATCCTCGTCTCATCTCCTCTTCCTCCTCCCTCTCCTCCTCTTCCTCCTGTTTATCTTAGCTCTCTCTCCTTCCCTTCTTTTCATCGACGCAAAAACATTCTTTTGATTTGATTTTTAACAAAATGGCTAACCTTGTTTATCAGGAAGTTATTGTTTTGGAAATTCGAGGAACTTCTAAACTCAATTATTGTTATCGACCTAAAACGAAATGAAAACAAACATTTTATACGCTAAACAAAGAGAAAGCAAAATCAACGTACAAATATAACAAGATATATGACGGATTTCGGAGATTATCCATGCGTTTTCTTTATTTTTATTTTTTGAGTTTTACCTTTTTTAAAACTTAGTTTCTATACATTTTCATCAGAATGATTGTTTTATATGATTACGATCAACAGGTTAGCATCGTCATCAAACAGGGATTTGATCCGTCGCATGACCCCGTCTGACCTTCTCATGACCTTCGCATCCATCCCTCTGCATGGTATCTGATCATATCTTGCATGGAGGCTTCTCTTTCTTACCGCAGGGACTGTTGCATAAGGCATGTTGCAAGCTCATCCACTCTAGCAAATGCTGATGTATTTTAAACTGAATCTTTGCATCATCCACGGCCGTGAACTCATGGCAGATGTGCACGATTACAAGCAACACGTAAGGGGTTTGTAATGAGTCGCTGTTTGATGATTTGCAATGAATCCTGATCTGAAGAAATGTGATAAATCGGGATCTGGAGACTTAGAAGGAAAGTCTGTTATAATTGTTTTAGGATTTATGGGTGGGGTGGGGATGGGGGTCGGGGTAGGGGTAGGGGTAGGGGTAGGGGTAGGGGTAGGGGTAGGGGTAGGGGTGGGGGTGAGGGTTGGAGAAGACTTTGGAATTTAATGAAGGATTGGAAGGAAGCTGTAAGAAGGTGGGGAAGATTCCGTAAAAACTAGAAACAAGACGAAAGATAAAATAGTAGAATGGGAGGAGTAGGAGGTGGTGGTGGAAGGGGAGGTGGAGGAGGAGGAGGTGGTGGTGGAAGGAAGGGGAGGAGGAGTAGGAGGAGGTGGTGGAAGGGGGGTGGAGGAGGTGGTGGAAGGGGGGTGGAAGAGGTGGTGGAAGGGGGGTGGAAGAGGTGGTGGAAGGGGGGTGGAGGAGGTGGTGGAAGGGGGGTGGAGGAGGTGGTGGAAGGGGGGTGGAGGAGGAGGAAGTGGAGGAGGAGGAAGTGGAGGAGGAGGAGGAGGAGGAGGAGGAGGAGGAGGAGGAGGAGGAGGAGGAGGAGGAGGAGGAGGAGGAGGAGGAGGAGGAGGTGGTGGTGGTGGAGGTGAAAGTGAAGGTGAAGGTGAAGGCGAAAGGTGGAGGATGAGGAGAAGGAGAAGGAGGAGGAGGAGGAGGAAGAGGAGAAGGAGAAGGAAAAGGAAAAGGAAAAGGAAAAGGAGAAGGAGGATAAGAAGAAGAAGAAGAAGAAGAAGAAGAAGAAGGAGAAAGAGAAGAAGGGTGAAAAAAAGAAAATGAAGGAGGGGATGAAGAAGAACAGCAACAACAACAACAAAAACAAAACATCTGCTGCAAGAAAGCAGAGTAAGAATAGAAATAAGACCAAGAAGACGAAGGCAAAGTCGAGTAAACAAGTCTGAAAGAACACCAACCCGCAGAGGAAAACGACCGTAGCTGCAACCATCGGCTCTCACAAGCGGTTGCCTCGTTCCTCAGGGTGCTCTGACTTTCCCTTTCGTCTTCGTAGGAGCAAGCAAAAGACAAGATGTGGAGGAGAAAAGCTGCTTGTATTTACAGAGCATGATGATAATGGGATTAATAACGGTCATGATAACAGCAGCGGTGGCAATAGTGTAGTAGTGGGTGTTACAGCGGTGTTACACCAGTGGAACCGACAGGAGGGAGAGTGACAGTAGCAATAGATTTACAACAATACAAGTGACAGAAACTAACGTTGATGGATCCAACGATAATAATACTTACAGCAGTGACAATAGTAGCAATGACTAGTTAAAATAGTTAAAATAGTTAAATAGTTAAATAGTTTAATGGTTAAAACTGTAACAAAAGTAACAGCAACAACAATGACAATAAAATAAACACAGAAAAAAGTGACAACAGAATAGCGACAATGACAACAAAGTAACTTACAATCAACAAACACAAAAGAGCAACGGCGACCGTTCGAACAAGCAGTAGTGCAGATATCAACAAGGGCCACGCAGGAACCCAAGACAAGCAGCGACAAGAGCAACAGTGAAAGTAGCCCCATTGACACTGAAAGCTCCGCTCCCAAGTGACTCAGAAAGGAGACACGTAGTTGGTATCATGGCCGAGAGAGGGCGTGCGGTGGAACCATCAGATGCCTTGTGGTTCTTGAGGTAACTTCGGAGAGCGATCCACCCGCACGTGCCTGCCTGCCTGGAGCTGTGCATGAATATAGCTGTTAGTTTCGTTCGGTTTTCCGTCATGCAGAGGAGAGTGTGGATTCCCGTGATACTGACTGTGCTGTATTTGTGTATGTGAATGTGTTTATAGTAATAATCATTATTATTATTATCATATTTATAATTTTTATTATTGACATATTTATTATTATTATCAGATTTAGTATTATCATTATTATATTTATAAAGTTATTTTTGTATAAGGATCAAGGATAGAAATGGTAAAAATTGAAGCTGGATACGATGTCATGCAGTGGTTCATGTTAACGTCATGAGGTGGCAAATGCTGGGGATGATGCAACAGTCTCATGAATGTCTCGTTGGTCATGCATAAACTCAAGGTGTTGAAGGCAGACCTGCCGTGACCTCTCAACCTATTCAAGAGAAATTATACATGAATAAAAAACAAACACTGCAACATTACATCATAGCAACATGCACAACATGAATAGTGTCTGTTAAAGCGTACCAGTGTATCTACAGAGTGACATACAACCATGCTAAACGTTGACTCGGGATGACAGCGGTGAGCGTGACTGTCACACCGGCCAGAAGGCCCGTGACGCTTTCAATAAGCTTTGGGATTTAGCCGAGTCTTATGTGATGCTGGTGCCGCCCGAACGACGCGCCGCACGCCCACTCTGGAGTTGGGGTTGGGGGAAAGGGGCGGAGGAGAAGAAGAGAGGTAGACGAGGAGAAAGATCGAGATCAGTTCGTATGCCTACGTGTCTTTCTGACTGTCTTTCTGTGTCTGTCGGTCAGTCAGTCAGTCAGTTCAACATCAAATCAGTGTTGTAGATTCATGAAACGGTCATGCATCCCAGTAAGGACAAATCGAAATCAGTCAGCATCGTCGCATCCTTGTGTCTCGTCATCTGGCAGTGAATAAATCAGAATAAATCAAGAGAATCAGCTATGTAATGTCATCAAACCAGCCAACCTCTTACGTGGTACATCAACATAATGGAATTCGTTACCGTATATTTTTCGTCACAGTCTTATTAAGGGAACCTGACCAGTAAGACCAAGAAAACCAGTCCTTTAGGAAGCTAATTAGACAGTCATTGCAACCAGTCAGTTCCTTACGCGGGAGAGAAGAAAGGTAACGATTGAAGTACAGGCCTCGCTGCTGTTGGAGAGGCCCTTGGGAATTATTCACGTCTCACCCACATACTGCTAACCCAGTTGCGGCGCCGGGAATGAAGTTCATGTTTGTCGAATTCGGTTTAGGAGCTCTTGTTGCCTTTAAGTGAAAGGGATACGAAGCGAGGGAGGGAGGGAGAGAGAAAGGGAGAAAGAGAGGGAAAAGAGAGGAGAGAGAGGGAGGAGTAGGGGTAGGAGTAGGAGTAGGAGTAGGAGTAGGAGTAGGAGTAGGAGTAGGAGTAGGAGTAGGAGTAGGAGTGAAAGAGAGAGAGAGAGAGAGAGAGAGAGAGAGAGAGAGAGAGGGAGAGAGAGAGAGAGAGATAGAGAGAGAGAGAGAGAGTGATAGCGAGAGAGAGAGCGATAGCGAGAGAGAGAGCGAAGGAGCGAGAGCGAGAAGGAGGGGTTCATTGTGTTAGGGTGTTAGGATAGAAACAATGTTTCGTGCGTGAATCTCTCTGTGTGTATGTGTATGTTTATCCCTAACACGAAGACTAAAACTTGAGCTTTTCCGGTCTGCAAAAAACTACAAGATTGTTGTTGTTTCCATTTGCATGTGAAATGAAGACTAGTATGCAGGCAATTATGGGCCCGCACATTTCTAGTGATCACAAACGTCACAGGTAAATTTCCCCGAAGCGAGTTTCACGCAGTACACTAACTCCCAGAAATCCAATTATGTCACTTTTTACCCCATGTCCCCACGCCCCCTTGTCCCTTCCTCATCCCCGCCCACTCCATCCACCCACCCTCCTACTTTTTGCCCCCTGCCCCCTCGTCCCTTCCTCACCCCACCCACTAATCCCCTGCCCCGGATCCCATCCACCCACCCACCTCAACCTCCCGAACTGGAAATAAGATTACCACTTTTCATTTTAGGGTCTCCCCCTCCCACACACTTCCGCTCTTAATATCTCTTTCTATTATTTTCATTCTTTCTTTTTTTTCTCTGTAAAAAAAAATGACCTTTCTATTTTTTTAAAAATAGATTCCCTTTCTAATATTTTTTCTTTCTTCTCTTGCAGGTGATGACGATGATGGTTGTGGTGACGTAGCGACGAGTCTCTCTCTCTCTCTTACATCTCTTCATGGTTGTGATAATCAGCGCTCGACACGTCTCCGAGAAAGGACCGCCGTCCCCGCCCAGCATCCCGAGAAAACCGTATTTTGATAAAGGCATTAGAGAGTCGTAGAGAAAACTGCCCCGTCTGCCCTCCTTCCGCATTGCTATTCTTCTTATTCGTCTACCTCTTCGTCTTATTCGATTTTTTTTTGTAGCGTATATATAAATATGAATATATACATGTGTGTGTGTGGGTGTGTATAAGATATAAGTATTATCGTAGCCACTGAAGGCTGAATACTCTTTCAAATTTGCTTTGGAGAAAAGAGGAAAAAGAAAATAACTTTCACTCCCTTTTCTTTTTCACTTCCTTTTGGGTTCCGATAGTTTTCTCATTTTGGATGTATACGATTCAATTCCCTCTGGTAGATTAGCCGATCAATGATAACACAACACGGATCTATCGCGCGTGCGGAATCCGAGGCCTTCACTTTGTCATAACACAAGGGCAGTGACCAGCGTGTTCCAGTGAGTGTGAGGTGGATTGAGAGAAAAAGGGAAAGAAAAAGGTCACTGAAAAGCTTCCGTCCATTGGAAGTAGCGGCCGAGTGAGCGAGCGAAGAGGGACTCCGGCGGCCGCTCTCGGTTCAGTGTCGATGCTTCGGTTGGCCAGAGCGTGCGGCCCGAAGGAGTGAGCGCATGTGTTTGCATGGTAGCGCGTTACCAAGAAGAGCTCGGTGCATGAGAGAAGCGCGGGCGTCAGTGTTGAGGGCGTGCGGGCGCGCGGCGTAGCGACAACCATGACGACTCTGTGCAGTACCCCGGAATCCCTTCCTTCCCCTCGGGCGGCGGACGCGGCTCCCCCGGGGTTCCAGGCGCCCTCCGACCCCTCCCCGCGCCCCTACGACGCGCCGGGATTCCCCAGCGGCGCCTCGGCGGCCTCCTACTCGGCACGCTCGGACTCCGACTACGAGGTGCCCTTCTTCACCGTGGCGCACTACCGCTCTCCCACTGCGCCCACCACCTACGAGTACGCGGCCACGCACACGGGCTTCCCAGAGGGCGCGGGCGAAGCGCTCTACAACGGCGGCCTCGACACGGAGGCCATGTCGCCCGTCGAGCTGGCCTTCGGCGGGAGCGTGGGCGAGTCCGGCCGCTGGTGGCCCCGCGACGGCCCTGAGGCGCCCCTCGAGCCCACGCCGCCCCAGCAACCCGCTCGGTCACCCGTGAGCGCCGCCCCTCCCCCAGGCCGCTCGGAGCCTGACTGTGCCCTGCCCGCCCACCCGCCCGGCGCCTTCATCAGACGCGTCTACGGCAGCCACGATCGCACGCCCGTGGGCTGCTTGCACGCCGCCGCAGGCACGGCGCCGCGAGGGCAGAAGCCGCCCACCCCGGGGACGAAGCCCGCTCCGCCGGAGACTCCCCCGCGGCCCTCCTCGCGGCCCGCGCGCTCCCACGATGACACGCCCGTCAGGGGCTCAGTGGACTTCCGGCTGGAGCAGCCATCTCGCACCCCCAGCAGGAGCAGGAGCGGCTCCCGACGCCGCGCCTCGAGCCCCGGGCGGAGGACGACCCCCACCACGCCCACCTCGTCTTTCCCCCCCGAGATGAGTCAGTCGACGCCCCTCATCCCCAGGGACACCGGGCAGGGCGCGGGCGACAGCGTGCCCGGCGTGGCACAGGCGCAGGACGCTGCGTCGCGCCAGACGTCCTTCTCGGGCTCGGGAGGGCGCGGCGGCAGCGGCGGCGGCAGGGAAGAGCCGGCGACCAGCCTAAGCG
>BOPN01000710.1:85000-90000 GCA_017312705.2 Penaeus japonicus | reverse complement strand
TTGTGAATTAATCAAATGGTTGTTTAGATTTGAAAGGCATTTGAATTATTAAATTTTAGAATTAATGAATTGCTATATTAATTATAAATATGATTGGAATTAGACATTAGATAAGTAACAAATTATATAAACAGCAAAACAATAGATTACTGAATGACTTGAATAAAAAGAAATGTTATATTAGATAAGAATAAATATCAAATTGTGAAGAGAGTAAAGACTTAGGAATAAGTGATGTAATTAAATGCCGAATGAAGAACAGGAAGCAGATCATTAAACAAATGAAAAGTTTTGACCCCGTGGTAACAGGGGCAAGGAAGTAACGTTATTAGCAGTTAAAAATAAATATATATGTATATAAATGTATGTGTATAATATAGATAGATAGATAGAGAGAGAGAGAGAGAGAAAGAGAAAGAGAAAGAAAAAGAAAAGGAAAAAGAAAAAGAAAAAGAAAAAGAAGAGCAAGAAAGATAGAGAGAGAAACGAGACGACAAACAGACAGACAGATACAAGAAATAGAAACAGAGACAGCGTAAAGAGAAAGAGAAAGAGAGAGAGAAAGAAATAAGGAAAAATGAAAATAGAAATAAGAAAGTGCAAATAAGAATAAGAAAAAGAAAACAAAAGAAAGAGAGACAAAAAGAGACACAGCCGATCAGAAATAGACTCCCACTCGAGGTGAATCACACGAGACAGAATATATAATGTGAAACGAAGCTCAATATACTTGCTGCAAGATGAACGTGAGACACCTTTAAGGTCTCAAGGGAGAGGGCGAGGGGCTGGGTCGGTAGGTAGGGGCGGGCGTGGGCGTCGGGCGGGGGTGGGGGTGGGCGTCGGACGGGGGTGGGGGTGGGCGTCGGACGGGGGTGGGGGTGGGCGTCGGGCGGGGTGGGGGTGGGCGTGGCCGTGGGGTAGGGGTAGGGGGAAGGGGGTGGGTTGGGTGGCGTGAGATTGAATGTGTGAGAGAGGGCGGTCGAAAACAACTCCCCTACTCCTACCCCCTACCCCTCCCTCTCCTCTCCCCTCTCATTCATTCTCTCTGCTCTTACTGTTTATCGTTTTTTTTCTTTCTCTTTTTCTTCCTCTACTCTTCCTTATCTTTTTCTTTATCTTTCTCCCTTTCTTTATTTTCCTCCTTTTCTTTTCCCTTTTCCTTCTTATTTTTCCCCTTCTCTTTTCGGAAATCGTTCTCGTTCTCTCTTTCACTTTCTCTCTCTCTCTCTCTCTCTCTCTCTCTCTCTCTCTCTCTCTCTCTCTCTCTCTCTCTCTCTCTCTCTCTCTTGCTCTCTCTCTCTCTCTGTCTGTCTCTGTCTCTCTATCTCTCTCTCTCTCTCTCTTGCTCTCTCTCTCTCTCTCTGTCTGTCTCTGTCTCTCTATCTCTCTCTCTCTCTCTCTTGTTCTCTCTCTCTCTGTCTGTCTGTCTCTGTCTCTCTATCTCTCTCTCTCTCTTGTTCTCTCTCTCTCTCTGTCTGTCTCTGTCTCTCTCTCTCTCTCTCTCTCTCTTGCTCTCTCTCTCTCTCTCTCTCTCTCTCTCTCTCTCTCTCTCTCTCTCTCTCTCTCTCTCTCTCTCTCTCTCTCTCTCTCTCTCTCTCTCTCTCTCTCTCTCTCTCTCTCTCTCTCTCTTTCTCCCCCTCTCCCTCTCTCCCTCTCTCCCTCTCCCTCTCCTTCCCTACCATACCTTATTCCTGTACTTCTCCCTCCACGCCCTCCCCCTTCCCGCCTCGTAAGGAATTCTACCGGGAGAGACGATGGAGAAAGGAATGCGGAGATGGATAAGGAGAGAGAGGGAGATGAAAAGAAGAAAGGGGAAATCACAAGAGAGAGAGACGGGACGGGGTAGCGGAGGAGAGAAATGGAAGGAGAAGAGAAGCAGTGTAGAATGGAAGAGAAGAACAGATGAAAAGAAGGGATAAGGAAAGAAAGGAAAATAGAAAAGAAGAGAGGAGGGGAGGAGAGAAGAGAAGAGAAGAGAAGAGAAGAGAAGAGAAGAGAAGAGAAGAGAAGAGAAGAGAAGAGAAGAGAAGAGAAGAGAAGAGAAGAGAAGAGAAGAGAGGAGAAGAGAGGAGAGGAAGGCGAGAGAGGAGAGAGGAGTAGAGGGTCAATAGCAATCCACGTAGTTGCGAGGCTCACTCGACGCTGACGTATTAGAGTTCAAGTATCTCTCGTAGTGTGAATGAGGGGGGTAATGGGGGTGGGGTGGGGTTGGGGGGCTGAGGGGGATAAGGGGGATGAGGAGGAGTGGGAAGTCATGGGGTAGAGGAGTTAAATTAAAGAAGTGGAGAAGAGAGAGAGAAAAAAAAGAAAAAGAGAAGACAAAATGAGAAAGAGAATGAGCAGGTGAAAAATAGAAAGAGAAAGGTAAAGGTAAAGCGAAAATTATAGAAATAACCAAAAGAATGAGAAAAAAAGTGAAGAAAGAGGCACGAAGAAGAGATAATCTACCTATGATGATCGAATGAAACCAAGCCATAAATCTCTCGCAAGGTTTCAACATGAAGCCAAACGCAGGATTTAACGTTAAATGTTTCATCGTTGGCAACTGGGTTATCAAAACGATCCCTTAAACACTCGTTGTCAACCTGCCCATTGTTTAAATACAGAGAATTTCTTGGTCATTGTGCAATACTGGGAATGGATCAATAGTGTGTCTGTTGATGGTCGCCTGGCAATATTAAGGTAATGTTTGTCAACGAAATTAGCGTATCTTATCAATGGTGGAATGTAAGTAATCAGTTTGTTGATTTTGGTTGGAGAGAGAGGGGGAAGGGGAGGGGGAAGGGGAGGGGGAGGGGGAGGGGGGCGGAGAGGGAGAGGGAGAGGGAGAGGGAGAGGTAGCAGAAAATGTAGAGGGAGGATAAGAAAAATGACAAGCAGGCAACCCTTGCGGTTACCTCTAGATATAATTGCAAAACTTTGGGGGCGTTTGGTATTGCAGCCAGGGTAGGGGAGGGGAGGGGGAGGGGAGGGAGGTTGACGCGCGAACACCGTGGGAAAACTAACAGATGATGGAGGAGGGAAAGAAAATAAAGATAAGATGAGGATGAAGATGACCATGACCATGACGACGACGACGACGATGATGATGATGATTATGATAATAAGGAGGAAGAGGAGAGAGAGAGATAGAGAGAGGAAAAACAAAAGGAAAGAGAAGAGGTAAACCAAAAAATAAGAAGAGAAATACGATAAACAGTGAAAGAAGACAAAATGGCGGACCACGGAAAGAGAACGCCGACAGTGAAGGTTGCAGGAGGCGAGATAGAGACGGAGAGACGGAGAGAGGGAGAGAGGGAGAGACGGAGAGACGGAGAGACGGAGAGACGGAGAGAGGGAGAGACGGAGAGACGGAGAGACGGAGAGACGGAGAGAGGGAGAGACGGAGAGACGGAGAGACGGAGAGACGGAGAGAGGGAGAGACGGAGAGACGGAGAGACGGAGAGACGGAGAGAGGGAGAGACGGAGAGACGGAGAGACGGAGAGACGGAGAGAGGGAGAGACGGAGAGACGGAGAGACGGAGAGACGGAGAGAGGGAGAGACGGAGAGACGGAGAGACGGAGAGACGGAGAGACGGAGAGAGGGAGAGACGGAGAGAGGGAGAGACGGAGAGAGGGAGAGACGGAGAGAGGGAGAGACGGAGAGAGGGAGAGAGGGAGAGAGGGAGAGAGGGAGAGAGGGAGAGAGGGAGAGAGGGAGAGAGGGAGAGAGGGAGAGACGGAGAGAGGGAGAGATGGAGAGACGGAGAGAGGGAGAGACGGAGAGACGGAGAGACGGAGAGAGGGACGGAGGGACGGAGGGACGGAGGGAGAGATGGAGAGACGGAGAGACGGAGAGACGGGGAGAGAGAGAGAGAGAGAGAGAGAGAGAGAGAGAGAGAGAGAGAGAGAGAGAGAGAGAGAGAGAGAGAGAGAGAGAGAGAGAGAGAGAGAGAGAGAGAGAGAGAGAGATAGTGCTTTTATGAAGCCGATTAAGATAAGGAGATATCCCGGGCTGGCTCATAATATCTCTGCTTATCAAAAGAACAGATAAGGAGGGTCATCGTAACTATGGTAAGCAATAAATCAATATGAACTTCAATCAATAAGAGTTTTATTCTAATAGAGGGATAATAAAGTACTTTAAAGTATTAGCTATGTTTCATCTCACTCACTAGAACTTAAGAAGATTTGAGATAAGCTGATCTATGTTTTAATCTGGACGATCAGTGTGCTTACCAAGGGAGTCATTAGAATAATCATTTAAATTTCCTCTTAAGGTACTGTGACTCTCTTGTCAATGTTGCAGACGGGTAATATATTTATATAATCAAAGGAATGAAAAAAAGTAAAGAATAAAGAAAAAGACAAAGAGAGAAAGAAAGGAGTTATAAAGAAAATATAAAAGAGAGAGAAAGAGAGAGAATTAGAAAGAGAAGGTGAAGGAAAAGGAAAGAGAGAGAGAGAGAGAGAGAGAGAGAGAGAGAGAGAGAGAGAGAGAGAGAGAGAGAGAGAGAGAGAGAGAGAGAGAGAGAGAGAGAGAGCGAGAGAAGAACAGAGGAAGGAGGTGAATTATTGTACGGAGTGCTATGAGAACCGAGCGAATGAGTAAGTCTACGGCTTTTTATACCCAAGTTTGATAACTTTCCAACCAAATTTACTCGCCAACGCAACATTAATAAAATCACACATACTATTTTTGTGTACATTTGCTATGATATTGATAACTATAATAAAGTTGAAAAAAATCAACAAACAGTATTTACTTGCAACATGCATAATATATTGAAAGATTGAAAGTTATAATTATTGGACTATTTTCTTTATTTCCCTGTTTCTGTCATTCTCCTCTCCTATTTTCTTTCTTTTTTCCCCTCTTCTCTCTCTCCCTCTCCCTCTCCCTCTCCCTCTCCTCTCCCTCTCCCTCTCCCTCTCCCTCTCCCTCTCCCTCTCCCTCTCCCTCTCCCTCTCCCTCTCCCTCTCCCTCTCCCTCTCCCTCTCCCTCTCCCTCTCCCTCTCCC
>BOPN01000710.1:42500-47500 GCA_017312705.2 Penaeus japonicus | reverse complement strand
TACTTCTTTGAGCATAACAAACGGTACAGTTTTGCAAGGAAATGGTAAGACCTTTTAAGACATTGGAAGACTTGCGCGCATTCTTATTCGTGTTAACAAAAACTTTTTCCATTAAGTCTTAGCTTTGAATCTACATTACTCGTGAGGCTTAGTTGCAGATTTCTTGGTGGAATGACTCTGTTGTGATTCACTTTCTCTCTGTTTCTCGTCTTTCTCCCCTCCCCCCTCTCTCTCTGTGTGATATGATATTTGTTTATCTATCGATTGACTCAATTACCTCTGCAATTAGACCGAGCTGAAGGCAAACAAGGTCAGATAAATCAATAAATTCAGGTTCGACGAGCCTTCGGGGAACATTTGAAAGTAGGTCAGTTTTGCCAAAAGGGGTCAAGTAAACCACCAAGACGCAAGGAAAGACACTTTAACACGAGTTGGGCCGGGCCTTCTGGCTCTCTCACTTTTCTCCTCTCTCTCTCTCTCTCTCTCTCTCTCTCTCTCTCTCTCTCTCTCTCTCTCTCTCTCTCTCTCTCTCTCTCTCTCTCTAGCAAGCATAAGATTGTAAAACATATGTACCAAGGACAAAAGAATCCGATCTGTGTGCGAGTAGGGAGAAAATGCCATCTATTGAGGCAGGTCTGTCGATAGAGAATGATTGAATTTTCAGATTCGCTGAGGTAGCTCTGTGGAAAATAGAGGGGGAAGTTGAGAGGGAGGGAAGTTGGGGGAGAGAAGAGGTGAGGTAAAGAAAGGGGATGTTGGAGGAGAAGGGAAGGGGAAGTAACAGGAGTAGAAAAAAGGGGAGGGAAGAGGAGAGAAGGGGTAGAGGTAAAAGGGGTGAGACTAAAGTATATATCTTTTCCCATCCTTCTTTCTTTTCATAAAAAAAAACAGAGAGAAACAAAGAAGTACAGGAGGACCTTTATGATTCTGATATTGCTGGAAATAGAAATAATTCCAATTCCAATTTTCAAACAACACTCCACACAAAAACGGGTTGGTATTGTTTGATGGAATAACACGTAACCCAAATACATTATTCTACTAGAATTATCATGCCTGTAATTAGAATCTCAGTCTCGGCAATCCTCTCACTCCAGATCCTTACCGAAGGTCGCTGTTGCTATTCAAAGCAAGAATTATGTGAAAAGTAAGATTTATGTGCGGAAGTCTATTTTGAATCTTGCTGATTTAATTATCAGATTTTAAATGCACTTTTATGGTTTATGACGTAGTTTTTGTTACATTGAAAGTGGAAAAATAGATGCATTTAAACGGGTGACATTAAATAATGCTATGAAATTCAGTCTAAACAAATAATTCTACGGTAAATCTTCGCCGCATTTCACTAACTAAAAATCTGTTTTTGAGTTTATGCATCTATGCTAAATATGCGATAAGGATAAGGGGGTTTTGCGGAGCAGATGCTTCGCCGGGTTTATATGGACTATGACGAGCCCACCTGTATCAGCGAGTGCTGACTCGTGAGATTGTGTCAACGAGACTTGACCCGATCTGAACTAGGTTCTTGCCCTCCGTGATGCCCAGCCACAGGCGACAATGGAAACTCACGAACTTGGACGGAGCTCGATCTGCCGGCCACGGGGATGTGAGGACGGCTCGTTAACCACTATACTAAAAAGAAGGCTCTAAGAATACGTGTGCGTATTTGTTTGTGTATGAATGACTGAAATTATTTGTGTGTGTATAAGTGCTAGTATGGCTGTGTTATGTTGCGTTTATTGCCATTTAGTGAATTTCTATGTTAATGATAGTTTGTTAGCATTTTTGTACACCGTACATACACACACACACACACACACACACACACACACACACACACACACACACACACACACACACACACACACACACACACACACATCCACATATCCACACACAAACACACACACACACATATATATGTGTGTGTGTGTATGTGTGTGTGTGTGTTTGTGTACGTATGTATGTATGTATATTCATCTAGTAAGGCTACTGATTTCTCATAGTAACAGCAGAAAGGAGGATAGGTGCCATATACTGCAAAAAATATCAATGATAAATGAAAAAACAAAAACAGATGTATGTTAGACAATGTAAAATGTTTATTAGTTGATGTTAAAAAACAACTGGATTCTCTTCAATGCACAAAAGAATCAGAAAACGTAAAACGGTCGGCAAAAAAGGAAAAAGAAAACGAAACCAGACCGCGTGCTTCAAGGGCAAACTAAAAAAAAAAGAGAATATGCCGCTGAAAAGTGGAGAACAAGGGTGACAAGTACGTCATTTAGCTTGAAGTGGACACAGAGGAGAGGACGGACAAGTTGCAGTTTAATGCGGATCACTCGGTCACGTGATTTTTGAGTGTGCTGATAAGGTCTCTCCGACGAGAAGGCCAATGGCAGGCGGAGAAAGTCGCGAGACAGCGTTTCGACCTTCTTGGAGAGCATCCAAGATCGATAGTGCGTCGATTAGTCCTCGTGTGGAGAAAGCGGGAGAGAGAAAGAGAGAAAGAGGATAAGGAGAAGAGACTTAGAGTGAGAGCGAGTGGGAGGGGAGAGGAGTGGAAAGGAGAAGGGAAGCAAGAGAGTGAGTGAAAGAGTGGAAGGGAGGAAAGGAAGAGGTAAAGGAAGAGGAGGAAGAGGAGGAAGAGGAGGAAGAGGAGGAAGAGGAGGAAGAGGAGGAGGAGGAGGAGGAGGAGGAGGAGGAGGAGGAGGAGGAGGAGGAGGAGGAGGAAGAGGAGGAGGAGGAGGAGGAGGAGGAGGAGGAGGAGGAGGAGGAGGAAGAAGAAGAAGAAGAAGAAGAAGAAGAAGAAGAAGAAGAAGAAGAAAAAGAAGAAGAAAAAGAAAAAGAAAAAGAAAAAGAAAAAGAAAAAGAAAAAGAAAAAGAAGAAGAAGAAGAAAATAATAATAAGAAGGAAAAGAGGAAAACGAAGAAGAGAAGAAAAATAGGAAAGAAATGAAAAGAAAAGAAATGAGAAGAGAAAAAAAGAAGAAAAAAGAAGAGACAGGTAAAAAAGGAAACAGGAAAACAGAGATGTAAATAGAGAAAGAGGAGGGCGCGCAGGGGCATAATTAAACAGACGTACAAACAGAAACGAGAAAAGGACCCCCCTCAAAAAAAGAGAAAAGAAAAAAAGAATATGCAAAAACGAAAACATTCACAATGTAGGAGAGCCCCCGTGTCACAGGTTCAACACGTATTTTGCATGTGTCGTGAGGATACGCCAGACTGAGTGGTGGTCACAGGGAGCACTTAAATTTAGACACTGCAGAAAGGTGGCAAATTCAATTTCCCGTGCACCAACAACCACTCAAAGACATAACGCAATTTTGTCTGGTAAAAATCAGAAGAAAAAAAAAATTCTTATCGCACGCAATAATTTGACCCAGATATGAATGTTGATAGTTGCTGAATACCAAAAGCTCTTCAGGAGACAAAATAGACTGAACTAACTGATGATTGATACGTTGAATAAAAAATGCACTGCATCTGATTTATTAACAAATACAGCTCTGTTTAACATATCAACACAGATACCCATAAGACACAACTGCATTTAGCCAATAAACAACCTACAATTTTACCTCACTTATCAACAAACTACAGACTGCACCTTTCTCCTACACAGAGAAGAGAAGAATTTCACGCTAATCCCAGAAGCTTTCATTATTCTTAAACGAGACTAATTAACGGCTCGCTAACAAGGGGCCGAGGCTTGTTGGCAGAACCTGGCTGGTTCTCCCAGGGCTGCACCACAAATTGGATACCTTGGAAAAGATGCATAGCGGTTCTTTCTATCTCCTTTCTCCTTTTTCGTCTTCGTTGCACTTTCTTTTGTTTTCAATACCATCCGTTTTAACATAGTCAAGATTTTCTTCATCTCTCATTTTGCTTTCTTTTGCGTCTTCTTTTCTTCTTCATTAGCATTTTCTTTATATATATATTTTTTATTATTTTTATTCTCCCCTTCCTCCTTTTGTCCTCCCTTCTCCCATTCTTGCTCATTCTCTTTCATCTTCTTCCTACTCCTCCACCCCCTCCAATTGCATCATCTCCATCTCCTTCCGTTCCTCCCTCTCTTTCCATTTCCCCTTCCATCTTCTTTCTTCTTATTCTTCCCCCTCCCCCTCCCCCTCTTTCCCTCCTGCATCTCCCCAGACGCAAGCACCCTCCCATTCACATTTCACTCGGCCTGGGGCAGTTTCGACGCAGCCCGACCGCAAAACATGTTTCAACCTTAACGGGTTTTCACGGAAATGAACAGTTTTCTTGTCATTCCGAACAGATGGGTTCCCTCTGGCGAGCCGTCTTCGGGTGAACATCAGCATCATCGCAAATCCATCCCGGTTTGATGGGTGATGCTGACGCGAACTGGGGATAAGAGGAAAGCTTTCATTTATTCATTTTATTTATTCTTCTTTTTTTTGCGAAGGGTTGGGGTCGATGAAGTACCATAATGTTGCTTGTCTTATAACGCTGTGATTGAGTCTGACGTTATAAGCGCCTTTTTTATTTATATATATTCTTTCTTCCTCTTCCCCTTGCTTTTGTTATTAATTTTGTTATTGTTGTTGTTTTTCTTATATTATTGTTTATGTCATTATCATTAATATTAGCATAATTATAATTATGATGATGATTATTATTATTTTATTATTATTGTTATTATTGTTATGGTGGTGGTGATGATGATGATGATAATTGTTATCATAATTATCATCATCATTATTGTTACTATTATTATTGTTATTGTTATCATTATCATTGATATTTTTGTTATTATCATTATTATTATTATTATTATTATTATTATTATCAATATTATCATTATCATTATTTCTTATTATTTCTTACCCCCCTCCACCTCCCAGCCCTCCTCCTACCCCATTCCTCGCCCTTCCTGCCACCCACTCCTCCCCGCTCTTTACACCTCTCCCCGCCCCTCGCCCTCGCTCCTTGCCAACACTGCACCGCCACGCACTCACCACCCAGCACACGCA
>BOPN01000710.1:35000-37500 GCA_017312705.2 Penaeus japonicus | reverse complement strand
ACTTGTATAACTTGCTATGTCACTTATGTGTCACGTTGCCATGTTTGCAATGTCTTGCTGCCGTTGCAACTGACAATCGGGTATGATGATTCCGGTTTATATTTTTGCATACATCTATTAGATATTTTTGTCTGGTTGTTATTCTGTCTATTCTATTTATCTGTATATTTGTCTGTCTGTGTATCTATATATCTGTGCGCCGTTATAACTCTACGTTCCTCTGTTTATCACATTTATGTCTTTGTCTGTCCATCTATCTATCTATATGTATATATATCCATTATCTAACTATCTGAATGTATGTCTATCTCTCTATATACAGTAGTTATTTATCTATCTGTCTGTCCATATGTTTTTTTCCATCAACCTCTCTCTCATTATTATCATTATTGTCACTGATATTGTCCTTGTCTTCGCCAAAATGATTATTATTTTATTGATAAGAATTGTTTATCCTACAGCAATATTTTTTCATTAGAAAATTTTCTTATCTTTTATTTATTTTGTTTTATTTTATTTGTATTTTTCATCAAGATAAATCTCGTGTACATACGTCTGGCTCGATACCATATCCTTTGAACCCGAACATTTGACGAAAACTTTTCGTTTCATTCTGCGAATTACGAAAATTAAATGACGCAGCTTTTCGAGGAAAGGAAATGTGGCAACCGAGCCCATTTCCGAGAAAGATCAAAATGCCTTTAGGTCGATTTTTCCTTTTTTTTTTTTCTTCTTTCTTTTTGAGATACTGCCTTATGGTGTCCTATAATCTACACTTCCAATCTGTTGGTGACCTGTTATCTTTCCTCGAAATTCCTACATTTGGTGTAGTAATATATATTGTCATAATATATATATATATATATATATGAGAAAAGAAAAAAAAAAAAAATGACAGAACCCCCCCTCCCCCCCCAAAAAAAAAAGAAAAAGAAAAAAAAGGCAAAGCGAGAAACAAAGAAGAAAATAAGAGATGCTACAAGGCAAAGAGGTGAGCCATCTTTCCGGCCAGATGGTGCTCCGCCGACGAGGGTCTCGAGGTCTTCACGCACCAGCTGTAAATACCTCCGCCGTTTCCTCTCCGCGCTCGGTGGGAGGGAATCGGGAGAGGCTGCTTCAGCCAGACGAATTTTGAATCATTCTGTGCTCAGGATATTTCTCAATCTGTCTCTCTCTCTCTCTCTTACACACACACACACACACACACACACACACACACACACACACACACACACACACACACACACACACACACACACACACATCTCCACACCCACACTCACGCACGTACACGCACGCACACTTATATCTTTCTTAGTAATAAATGTATTGTACCTTTTAGATGACTGTTAATCGGATTATATTTCTCCTCATTACATCCAGAACATGCTGGAATATGTGCGTATATTAATCTTTATTGGGGAGGCGGTGGCAGGTGGGGAGGGGGGGGGGGAAGAAGGGGACGGAGAGAAACAGGATAATGAGAAAAAGAAGGAGGAGGAGGAGGTGGAGATGGAGATGGATGGAAAGAGAAGTGAAGGAGAGGAAAGGGGAGGGAGAGGGGAACGAACTGCAAAGGAGGGGGAGAGGAGGAGAAGGATAAAGGAAAAGGAATGGGTAAAGAGAAAGGAAGAGGAAAAGGAGAAGGAGAAAGGGAAGTCTGTCTCCTTCTCCCTCCCTGTCTCCCTGCTCGTCCCCTCTTCCCTCTCCCTTTCTCTCTGTCCTCCTTATTCGTCTCCTTCCTCTACATCTTTATCCTCACCCTTCCCTCCTCCGCTTTTCGCCCTAAATTAAAACTGTATCAACGGGAGTACAAGATTGCGTATGATTAATCCAAGCTTCAAACCACATGTAAGAATGATACCAATAACGATACTGATAATAATGATAATGAGGATAAAAATGAAGATGATAATGATAATAATAACTGTAATGATAATGATAATGAAGATACTGGTATTCGTGATACTGATGACAATAATAATGATAGTGATGATAATGATAATGATCACGATAACGATAATTATGATAAAAGGATCAGGAGAATGATAACAATGATGATAATGACAATAAATCTGGTGATCACGAAGAGGATTATATTTATTGTCATAATAATGATAATTACGATGATTAAATTATGATAATAATGATAAAGATAAGGATTATGGTAACGATAATAACAACACATGAATAACCCAGACTCTGTCTTGACTATTTTGGATGTCTGGCGTAGGTCAGACCAGCGACGGTTCCCTAAGGACTACAAAACAGGAGTTAAAGTAGAGGTTCCCTTAAGTTACCCCTGTTTTCCACCCGTCCTACATTCGCTGCTTCTGCGAATCCCGTTTTCTGTTGACCCGGTTTTCTCTTTTATTAAGGTACATTTCGTTTTTCCTTCTTTCTTTTCTTGGCCTCCTTTGTTCTTGCTCTCTCTCCGAGTTGACATTGTTTTTGCCACTTCGTTTCTCTTTCCTTTTGTTCGTCTTCTCTTCTGTTCTCA
>BOPN01000710.1:27500-30000 GCA_017312705.2 Penaeus japonicus | reverse complement strand
TGAGTGAGTGAGTGAGTGAGAGAGCGAGAGAGAGAGAGAGAGAGAGAGAGAGAGAGAGAGAGAGAGAGAGAGAGAGAGAGAGAGAGAGAGAGAGAGAGAAAGAGAGAGAGAGAGAGAAAGAGTGAGAGGGAGAAGGGAGAGGGAGGGAGAAGGAGAGGGAGGGAGAAGAAGAGGGAGGGAGAAGAAGAGGGAGGGAGAAGGAGAGGGAGGGAGAAGGAGAGGGAGGGAGAAGGAGAAGGAGGGAGAAGGAGAAGGAGGGAGAAGGAGAAGGAGGGAGAAGGAGAGGGAGGGAGAAAGAGAGGGAGGGAGAAAGAGAGGGAGGGAGAGAGAGAGAGAGAGAGAGAGAGAGAGAGAGAGAGAGAGAGAGAGAGAGAGAGAGAGAGAGAGAGAGAGAGAGAGAGAGAGAGAGAGAGAGAGAGAGAGAGAGAGAGAGAGAGAGAGAGAGAGAGAGAGAGAGAGAGAGAGAGAGAGAGAGAGGAAGAAAGATAGAAAGAGACAGTGAATGAGAGAGAGAAACAGAACGAAAGAGAGAAAGAGTGAGTGGGAGAAAGAGTGAGTGGGAGAAAGAGTGAGTGGGAGAAAGAGTGAGAGGGAGAAAAAGAGAGAGGGAGAAAGAGAGAGAGGGAGAAAAAGAGAGGGAGAAAGAGAGAGAGGGAGAAAGAGATAGAGATAGAGATAAAGATAGAGATAGAGAGAAAGAGAGAAAGGGATAGGGATAGAGAAAGAGAAAGAGAAAAAGGAAGAACAAGAGAAAGAAAGATATAAAGAATTATCCACGTTTTTACTTAGCGATATATTCTATAATTGTAATTTTTTTAAAAATCTCACGAAGCCCATCAGTATTATGGCGCTCGAAGTTCATAGCGTTTCTGACAACGTTTGCAGGCAAATATTTTTATATGTGCATTTTTTGTTATCATTAATCCCATTGCAGTGTTGAAGGGAAGTAGGGGAGACTTCCTGTCTTCCTGTCTACGGTATTTATTACGTAATTTTGCAATGTTGTACTGTAACGTGAAATGTTATGGTGATGTTTGCAATTTGAATCGCTTGTATTCTATGTAATTTAGTGTATTACGTTTTGATAATTGTTAGGAAGGGTTGATGTGAGAGACTTGCAAACGTAAAGGTAACTTTTCTGATTTACTAATTTACTGTCTTATCAAGCGTAAAGTTATATCTATCTTTAATATAAGGTGACAGGATGTGATTATTAAACTTGTTTTTTTTATATCCCACTTACACTTACACTTACACTTACACTTACACTTACACTTACACACACACACACACACACACACACACACACACACACACACACACACACACACACACACACGTTTACAGCATCTTCAGTTCTGCTCACTGATATTCCCGAGAGGCAGAGAAAATTCCTAACCCTTGGAATGCCATGATTTAGAATATTCCTTTTTGTGACTCTGGGAACCATTTGTTTAATTTTCTTTTCTTTTTTTTATTTTGTTTCAGGGCCAGTTTCGGCGGTAAGAAAAGGTAAAAGATATAAAGATGGAGAAAATATACACGTATAAAATCATGTTATGAGTGCCATTTACAAAGAAAAAAAATGCTAATGTTTTATCGCGTGTGTTTTTTCAATGCTGCAAAAACACTAATTGCTTTTCGCTCGCGCAATTTGCTTCCAAGTGCTTTTGCGAAATCACCGTGAGATGTAATTGTTGATTACATTTGCAAAGAAAACGATGCTTGCAAACTTGCTTTTGCATAGAAAATGGAAAGAGAGATTATGATGACTCAGCGTAATGAAGAAAAATATAAAAGATCTATAAGATTTATAACGGTAATGGGGATACTAATGAAATAAGAACAAGCTAGAGAGAAGACGTAATGATGATGATGATGATATACGGAGGATAATGAAGATATTAGATGAAACACACACACACACACACACACACACACACACACACACACACACACACACACACACACACACACACACATACACACATATATACAATGTATGTATGTATTTGTGTATGTATGTGCAATGCAATAGTGACAGACGAGCTTCTGCAGTTGAATGCCTTTCTCATAAGCAAATATTGCATCTGAAGACTCCTGACACTACTATAAGAACATCTGCCACAGACATTATACACAATATATTGGATCTTCGGACCCCCTACCCCTTCTCACTGCCCCTACCCCCACCCCGTGCACCCCCCTCTCCCGCCCGTCCCCCCGGACAGCATGATAGCTTGTGCCATGCGGTGTGATATTACCCATAAATCCATGTAAAACAGTGCGTGGTTTGTCTTTGCGTGTGTGGTCAGTCTGGTTTTGTCAGACTTGTGTTTCTATTGTTAAACTCGGTTGCATTACATGTATATATATATATATATATATGAAGTTTAACCATCTTTTCATCTATGAAATGTATATCTCTCTCTGTATACATTTATACAGTTTACAAGTGTGTTATGTGTATATGCCTCTCCGAGTGGCGTTCAAAGTGTAT
>BOPN01000710.1:15000-22500 GCA_017312705.2 Penaeus japonicus | reverse complement strand
AGAGAGAGAGAGAGAGAGAGAGAGAGAGAGAGAGAGAGAGAGAGAGAGAGAGAAAGATAGATAAAGAGCGAGAAAGATGAAGAGTGAATGAAAAGAACAGAGATCAAAAAGAAAGTACCAAAGAGAATGTGGAGGATAAGGATCACATACAGAGCGATGTGTCTCCGCCCTCGCTAAGTGACGTGTGAAAAGAACCTAAAAGACTGGACGGGATTACACGTGTGTCTGTTGACATCTGGTGGACACGGAAGGCAGGCACCAACACTTCAAGGTCGCTTCTTTTTCTCTGAGGTCACGTATTTCACCTCCTGACGCAGATCCGCGAAGACATGACGTCACAGGAAAACGCCAAAAAAGAAGGTCCATCTTGTACATTATTGCATCCCCGTGAGTGACTCGGGAGCACAGCCTATGGCGTTTTATTACTTACAGATTTCTGGTTACTTTGCAAAAATGTGCAATGAGCTTGTGAGTATTAAAAGTCGCTTATGAATATTCATGGTGTTTGATGGTTTTGCTTTGAGTAATAATATTACAGTTGAGAGAAAGACCCGATGCAGACGTAAAAGGTGATTGTAGCGTGTGGATGCATAGCCAAAGTCTTAAACACTCACAAACACACCTGCGCGCGTAGACACACTCAAGCAAACAAACTATTGAACAAGCGCAAGCACAGACAAAGAACGTAGCACATACTCACAAACAAAGCAAACAACCCACCACTCACTCTCACACTCACTCACTCTGCCACATTCGAGAAGCCCGAGTTCCTCCACGCCCGATGCAACATTTTCTTGCAGTTATGAGGTCGCGTAAGCTTCCATTGTAAGTCGAGAAGTTCATTTCATGCTAGTCTGAAGGATGAGGATGTAGCATTGATGGATAGAGCCAGTTAGGTATGTGTGGAAGCTTGCATGATAGGCCCTGGGATATGTATATATATATATATTTTTTTTTTCTTTCGGATCTGCTTTTCTTTTAGAAGCCAGCACTGAGTGATTCTGCGTAATTAAATGAGCGATGACTGTCCATTTTGAATAACTCAAAAGCAAGTCTGACCTTGTTTTGAAAGAAGCAATGGATTCCTTATTTGCGTCGAGAGATAAAGTCGCCGCGGTGTAGTGAGAAACTGTATTTCATTTATTTTAATTAAGGAATGAAAGGATATGTGAGTTTGAGGCGAATCTTGGCTGTGTCACGTTCTCTTTATCTTTTAAGAAGAAAGACCTCCCTTTATAAATACTCGCCGTACCGGTAAAATATGGAAAGTCCTTGGAAGCTAATACAATTTTCATTTTTGCTCTCTGTCCTTCTCTTTCTTTCCCTTCTTGCTCTTTTCCCCTCATCCCTCCCCATCCTTCGTCCCTCCCCCTCCCACCCGCCCTCCTCCCCATATATTTTTTTATTCGTTGAAGTCGCAGCGGCCGGGGAACGAGAGCGTCGTAAGTAATGTCACGGCCGTTCCCACAAGAAAGCGACGACTTTGCTTTTCAATGGCGGTCTTCGAGACTCTCAAAAAAAACTTTCTTTTCATCTTATTTAATACCGACTATCTAGCGCCGCGTATGTGCTCTTTAAGGTCCTTTTTTATATATTCATTAATTACCACCCAAGTTGGAGAGTCGCAGTTTTACTCTATAATTTACCGCTTCCATTAGGCAAGGAGCCCTCAGGGATAGGAGTTAAGGGGTTAAGAAGAGGCGGGAGAGGAAGGGGTTGGAAGGGAAGGGGGAAGGGGGAAGGGGGAAGGGGTGAGTAGGTTCGAGGGGGGGGTAGGGGTGGGAGGTGGTGGGTGGGGAGAATGGAGGAAGAAAGTATGAAGGGAAGGAAGGAAGAGGAGAGATAGGGATAAGGATGGAGGGGAAATATAAGGAAGAGGAATGAAAGATCCATAATTCAGGTCCTGAACAAAGGGAGAATCTTAAGAACTCAACGTGGCTTGCAAAGTTGTTATGGAAGGGAAAGGGGTAAGCCAACCACTTGCCAAAGGTCTTGCTTCCGAGGGGCCAGGCTGAGACTTTTAGAAAACGTTGCCCTGTATTGGGAAAATAAATGTTATCGAAAGCTTTTGTTCGCACTCCAAATCGACAGCAATTTATGTGTGTATATGTTAACATCATTTTCTTTCTTTCTTACTGTCCTTTCGGTTACTAGTATTATTTCCTGTTTCTATCCAATAGATGGTTATTGTTGCTTTCGCTGCTTCTATTTTTTTTTTCCTTTCTCATTTTTCGTTCCAAAAAATACCGTAATTTTTCTCAGACAATAGATGTCATTTAGAATACTAACTTCTTTACATGTTTACTTTCTTTTTCTTTCTCCCTTCTTTTCATTAGACTCCTCCTATATATATCTCTATCTATCTATCTATATATATAGATATATATAGATATAGACAAGAACGTGAGGAAAAAGGGCTAAAGAAGTAGTCGCATTGATAAGAAAAGCACCGTGATGTTCCTATTCAACCTTGACTACAGTCCTTTCATCGCTAGCAGCTGTTGTAAGCAGAGTTTATCCTAATCTGAATACCAGTAGTGCTTTCGACGCCATTATCCAAGAACTCCGTCTCACGCTGACCTTGATAGTCATCTTCTCTTGCCTTAGGTTATTTGTGCCATTTCATACTTTAGCGGTTTCCTGCATTTAACATAGACTTCTTATCGATGTTATTTTTATGAATATTTTGCCTTTTCTTTCTGAGTTATTAATGCTTTTTTGTCCATGTCTATCGGTTGGTTTCTTAGTTGTCATCAGGAATATGTGAAAACTGACCCACGGATTATAATGGAAAAAAATATGGGTAGGTTGAGCATGGGCTGGATCTCATTACCTATGAGACTCGTCGTCGAAGATAGGTCTGCTAAGAAGTA
Source organism: Penaeus japonicus (assembly GCA_017312705.2). Lineage (NCBI taxonomy): Eukaryota > Metazoa > Arthropoda > Malacostraca > Decapoda > Penaeidae > Penaeus > Penaeus japonicus. The sequence continues at coordinate 19,627 of BOPN01000710.1, read as the reverse complement.
AAAGGAAAAAAGAAAAGTTAAAAACTTGTGTACTTTAAAACTGGATAACGGGGCATTTGAGGAACTCTAAGCTCTCTGAATACTTTCTAGCTGTTGCTAGTATTGTCCTTTTCATTACCATTATTGATGTCTTTAATGTAATTATTATTATTAGTAGTAGTAGTAATAGCATTGCTATTTTTCGTTGTTGATGTTATTCTGCTATCATTACTGTTATTATTTTGCTCTTATTATTATTGTTATTGAGATCATTATTAATACCACTATATCAGCTTTAAGAAGCGACATAAATCTGAACAAATGCTGGCAAGAAATAAATGGTCCGGATTGAACCCGAACTGAAACCAGAATCTTCCAGAATCGCAGCTTTCTCTTTTTCCACCTGAACTGTGTGTCTGCAGGAATGTATTTATGTATGTATGTGTTTGTGTGTATCATCACGTGTATTTTTGTTTAGGACTCGTGGTTAGATTAGGTTCAGATACTTGCACCGATATTTTGATAATAATAATGATGATGAATATCGTGATAAAAATAATGAGGGTGATTAATCATAATGGTACTGGTATTACTGCTGTTGCAGCTACCACTACTGTTACTGCTTCTAATAATAAGGATAATGATGTAGATTAGAATAATGGTTAGTAAATAAATGAAGGAAGAACATCTTTAAAAATTATGATATTGCTAATGTTATGAATATTATTACAGACATCACTGTAATACACGTAACATTCATCCAAAAGAAAAGAAAAGAAAAAAATAGTACTCCTTAAAACTACAATAGAAGGAACAAACAACAACTATGTCCTTACCATGCACAAGCCAAAAACCCGCTACTTTCACGTCAGCTCAGCAAGCTTCCCTGTAGCCGGAACCGTAAGACTTTTCCAGAATGTTCCAGACTTGCACTCCTGAGCCGGGAACAACTGTTAGTGAAGAAGTTTGTGAAACCTCTCTTCCCTATTTTGGAGGAAACTGTTTGTAGAAGTTTAGGACAGGCGATAGGAGAAGAGTCTGTGCGTGGGATGTCTTTGGATTTGGGTTTGTGTGTGAATGTTTGTGTTTCTGGTAAGTTTTGGGGCAGGGTGGTGTGTGTTTGTGTGCGTATGTGTGTGTGTGTGTGTGTGTGTGTGTGTGTGTGTGTGTGTGTGTGTGTGTGTGTGTGTGTGTGTGTGTGTGTGTGTGTGTGTGTGTGTGTGTGTGTGTGTGTGTGTGTGTGTGTGTGTGTGTGTGTGTGTGTGTGTGTGTGTGTGTGTGTGTGTGTGTGTATGTAATAAAACGAAGTAACTTATCTTTAATTTCATAATAGCATGTATATACCCAACAGAGGACAAGATAGCCTTTAAAATATCCACAGAGAACCTAAACAAACAAGCAAACATGCCTACGTAACATCCAACGGTGATTTTTTTTCTTAAGAATTTCGAATTTCTCTCGCTGGGGGAGATAGGTCAGGTCTTGGCTCAAGGGTTACACGCCCACGCAATCTATTTTCAGTTCTTTGGTTATTTTATCTCCATTTCCAGCCTCTTAGAGGTGTAAGTATGTATGATAGTGCATACACGTACGCACACGTAAACGCACACAAACACACTTGAATACATATAATTTTCCTAGTTTGTCTGGGTTGAAGGTTATTCCGATCTGAAATTGACTTGTGGAAATATGCTACATAAAATTTGATCCTGTTAACATTCCAGATAATAACTGAATGATTACTTTCCAAAGGATCCCGGGGAAGGACGAATGGAATTTAAATAGAAAATCAATTTAAATGAAACATTAAGAGCAATCAAAGCACGCGCACGCAGACACACACACACACACACACACGCGCGCGCGCGCGCGCGATCGTACACTTTTTGCTTTTATAAATGTTGATTTTTTCTTTGAAGGGTTTGTTTCTTATTCTTTTTCCTCCTCATCTCATTTTATTTTAGCTTGTTAGTTTTTTTCTTCAACCTTTCCTCTTACTTATGCAGAAAATTACGTAGTTAACCAGAACGTGATGTATTTTTAGCCCAGAAAGTTCTCCGATAAACAAAATTCTGACACAATTTACCTCTTCCAAGAATATATGTTTTGCTGATATACACAAGATGCGCCGAACATACAAAATGGCGAATACAGTGAGTCAGGAGTTCCCTGCGTTGAATGAGAATGGGAAAAAATATTTACGTTGACAACTTGACACGGTAGCGCTGAAACAGTGGCTCCTTACCTTTCACCCTAAGAGCGCGACCTAAGTGACTGTCACGTATTAGGTCTGACTCCTTATTACGCAGTTGTGTTCCGAAGCACTTGAGGAGACACGGGGGTCGTCCCTGTCTCGTGGGGTTGGGGCTTCGAATGTGTGGATGGCTTTTATTTCCTGTATTTTGTCTTACTTTCATTTATTGTCAAATTGTTTAATATTTTATAAGAATATCATTTTTTTATTATATTTAGTCAAGGTGTTCCCTGCGATATTTTGTTGTAGATTGGTTTCATGTTTTACAGGTATGTGAATTTTTTTTACGTTTTACGTTGTGAGTGTTATGTTTTCTGTTCTGCTTGCTTTAAACTTGTATGTTTTGCTTGTTTCTCCATTTTTTAAAAATCATTACCATCTGATCATATTACGCTATCACATCACAACTTTATTTATTGGTATTACATGTCATCAAACAATCCCAATTAATCTGATATAACACATTATTTTAATTTTACAACGCATACACATTTTTCACCCGGTACCACAAATCAATGACCATTTCCAAACATCTACATCTAGACCACCAAAAACTAAGACAGCGTTTCTCCCTTTCTCTCCCTACACAGTGTGCCACAGCGGAGCCCGCGGCGTCGTGCTGTGCCTGCTGGAGGTGGGTCGCCTGGCGCAGGGATGGTGGGGACTCGAACCCCCCGGGATCGTCAAGCTGGAGCGAGAGATGGACGGAGAAGAGTGGTCTGGCAGGTACGTGGGAAAGGGACGGGAGGAGATGTGGAAGGGGGGCGGGGGGGGGAGGAGAGATGGTGTTTTTTCTAGCAGGGAGAAGGAGACGATAAAAGGTGGGAGGGAGAGAGGGTGGGAAGGGGAAGGAGAGAAGAGAAGAAATGTAGGAGGAAGAGAGGGAAAGAAAATAAAAGCAAGGATTAATGGATAAGGACAAAATGAATTTGAAAAGAGAGATGGATAGATGATATTGATTATCTATGCTAAACGAATTACAATATTTATCATCAGTGTGCTAATGCTGACTCTTTTTAGATATATATTGATAAATATAGGTTTAGGGAAGTTTAAGTGAAAGTTTATGGCAATTAAAACAAGCACTTGCATGCCTGCACGCAAACAACAGGTACGTCTTGCTTTTGCGAGCCTTCTTTTACAAAATCATGAATTTAGATTTTTTAACATCCACGCGCAAAAAAGTCGATAAATTAGCCAAATTCACCAGTGAATAAACAAGTAAACTGAAAGAAAATAAATAGAACAAATTAGTATTATTATTAAAACAATGACCCAGTTTAAAACGTCGAACGTGAGACCTTCACCGACTCCCCATTTATCTAGTTTTCTTTTCGTTAGTCCCTCCGCCTTCAGCCTTCTCGTGTTTTTTCTTTCTCTCTTTCTCCAAGAGATTAAGGATCGTAACTCCTCGACTTTCTCAAGGAAGGTTAAAAGGAAGGGGTGGAGAAATCAGAAACTCTCCCGTCACGTTTCGAAACAACAAACCAAATGAGAAACGGCACGTGATTGGTTCAGTAAATGAGAAGTGATACGCCATTGGTAGGGACAACCAGCGTGATCCTTAAACGTGTTGGTTGGCCTCGTGATGAAGCTTTCCTCGTCAGTCTTCTTGTGGAAGTGTCCATGAGCGTGAGGTTACTCGACTCGTTGCGTTGCTGCCTTTTGCTCGCCTAAAGTTTGTTGCGTCGTATCGCGTTTAGATTTCATCGTGATATTTTGAGGTAGGGAAATGTGATCATCATAGTCATTATTATAAAAAAAAGTGTTAATATTGTTATTATTATCATTATTACTATTACTATCATTAACATTAACATTTTTATTGGTATTATTATTGTTATTATCATGACTACTATTATTTTTATTGTCAATGTTATTATTATGATAATAGCAATCATCTTTTTTGTTTTTATCATTATTATTATTGATATACCATTATTATCATTATCATTATTGTTATTATTTTTTTCATATTATTATTATTATTTGTATTATCATTTATGTTGCTATTATTCATACCAATATTATTATTATTATGATTATTATAATTATTATCATTATGATTATCGTTTTATTATCATCATTATTATTATTGTTATTATCGTTATTATAATTGTTGTTGTTTTCCTTGTTGCTGCTGCTATTATCATTTTTATTATCATCATTAATATTATATTTAATATTAATTTTTCATTATCGGTATTAATATTATTATCATTGTTATTGTTATTATTTTCATTATTATTGTTATTATTATTATTATTATCATCATCATTATTATTATTATTATTATTATTATTATTATCATTATTATTATTATTATTATTATTATTATTATCATCATCATCATCATCGTTATTAGTATTACTATTATTATTATCATAATTATCA
>BOPN01000710.1:0-2500 GCA_017312705.2 Penaeus japonicus | reverse complement strand
TCTTTCATTTTATTTTTTATTCATTATCCTACATTTTTGTGGATTATGAATTAGTATTCCCATTGTAGCTCTTCATTGTTTTTTCCTTGTAGCTGTGGTAAAGACTTTTATTTTCACAACTTTTGCTTTCTTTAGTTAATATTTTTCTCACACTTTAACTGGTGGACTTAACTGGCTTTTGGTGTATATATTAATTCCTTCATAGAGGGTTATTTCTGTTTCTTATTGTATTTTTTTCCCTTCCTTGTTGCATCTCAAACAGAAACATCGACCTCCTGCAACTTCACCTGCGATGGTCAACACTGCTCTTGAACCTTATGTAATCATTATTATTTTGCCTCTTTTGTTCCTCCATTCAATTTATTATCCTTTTAATGTCATAAAGGATTTTTTTTTTTTTTTTTTTTTTTTTTAATACCATTGTCTCATTTCTGTATTAGTGTAACATTATGATTTCTATATATGTGTAATTAAATGTAATGATAGAGGTTCCTTGTAAACTTATAAAGCATGTACTTTTTGTTAGAAAAGTAATGATTTCTTTTGCATGTATGGCAAATTCACATTTCTTGTACTAATTGAATGCAAGTTAGTAATTAATAATATAAAAACCAATACTCAAAAGGGATATAATGTTATGTTAGTATTAGTTCACAGAAACTTCAGTAATTTAAGGATTTTAGCCAAGCAAGGGTATGTCTTTCAAAAATCACCCATTTTTTTCTTAGAGATTCAAGACTGTAGCTGAAATGAAAACCAGTTCATTTTGGGGACTGTACTAATGAACTGACGAGTGTGAAACCTCTTTCTTTCAGTTGCTAAAGGGGAAACATGTGATGGTCAGAGTCGGAGGTGGTTGGGATACACTCGAGCATTACCTGCTTCGACATGATCCAAAACAGGTGAGGAAAAAAGAGAAAAAATTAGCCTTGTATCAGATGTCAAACTCTCTCAGGACCTCACTAAACTGTGTGAAATATCATAATGCATGCTGATCTCATCATGCTGCTGTTGCAAATGTTTCTAAAGACTTCTGCTTCTCTGTCTCTCTCTCTTATGTGTAATTTTTAAATCATCCTGACTTAGGGACATGTTTAAAATGTAGGTTTAGGGGTTTTGATAGCCCTGCTTTCATAGACATTATTTTGTGCCTTCCAAACAAATATCTGTTTTGTTTGTATGGAATTCTTTAGAAATGAGTTGAAATAACCAGTTACTGTAACTACAAATCATAATTTCACAAACATTCCTGTGATGAATTGATGGTGAATTAAAATATTGATAACTCAAATGAGAAATGGTTACATTACTGTGTGCCTAGATACATTTTTTTATATAGATAATGTGTGATTTGGTCATTGCATTATGAAGTGATGAGAAAATGATCAATTGTAAAACTTTATCAATTTCATATTAGTGTTTAGACTATAATGGCAAATTTAATGATTGATTGTTTTGATTTAACTGTCACATGATCATTTATGGCAACATTCAAAATAATTTACTAAATTATTTTTAGCATTTGGAAATATCACACAGTTTTGGTAGAATATCATCTATAAAATTGATATTCATATGTTAAAGATATGATGAAAATTACCCCAAAATTGGTTAAATGAAGGAAGATGTCCAAACGGAAGGTAGAACATTATTAATGTCTTATGGAAGAGGAAGTAGCCGATGAGATTCCAATGTGTTACTGTAGGTTACAAATGTAGTCATTTTTATGTTTTAACTATTATTTAATCCATCATTTATATTTAAATAATGTATGGGAAACCAGGTGCTAAAAAAATCCTGAATACTCCAGAATATTAAAAGTCTGGCATGTTTCCATTTTTCGTTTTGCACCAAATCCTCACAGAAAGAAAGAAAGAAAAATATATAATTGCTAAATTTGAGCTATTCCTAATTTTATTCCTCTTCATTTTTGTATGCTGCTTTTTGTCTATTCTACATTATGTTTTACTGAATTTCTTTAATATCTTTGAATTTATACATTTCATCTAGAGGTCATATTAACAAGTAAGTATCCTATACAGTAAGTATTTGATAGAACAGTTTGTAGGATGCCATGCCTTTGCTAATCATATTGATTAGCTATTTTTAAATTATGTGTACATTTTTCAGCCACATCTCTTCTTTGACTGTTTTAAATTAGCCAGTTAGATTCTGCACAGTATAATTTTCTTGATTTACCCATTATTCCTTCAGAGTGTTGATAAACAATCTTGTTGGATAGGGGCATCTATGACTTATTATCTAGTTTTCTCTAATTTCAATAGCAGTAAAGTTAATCCAATTGACCAGTATTATATACTTGGTATAAAGACAGAAGCTTGCAACATGACATATTAGCTATCCCTGTTTCTATCTACTTCCTTTATGTACCTTATCAATTTACAGAAAGGAGAGGAAAGAGGGAAGGGAGAATGTGTAAAAAAAAATATATATATGTATGTATATATATATATATACATACATATATATATATATATAT
>BOPN01000709.1:409462-411962 GCA_017312705.2 Penaeus japonicus | reverse complement strand
TCGTATCATTTCATCAAAATTTGTAGTTGAGCTACGCTGCCTTTAAGGTTTGCTCTACGTTTATTACAGCCGACCTCCAAATATTCTATGTAATTTTGGTTGATTGATTCAAAGAACGACACATAACAATCATTGTTGTTGTAAAAACAAACAAACAAACGCATTTTCTGTAAAAAAAGAAGAAGATAAATTCCTACTTATGAGGAGAAGCAACAGTGGAAAGGATAGGAATAACAAGAGTAATGATAGTGCTAATGGTAGTTGCCATGATAATGATAATAATAATGATAGTAGTAATAATGTAATTAGTTAGTAATGATGAGCGTGATGATAATGATGATATTATCAACGTCATTATTATTATGAATACTGCTAATGGCAGTACTACCACTGATGATGAAGTTTATTGTGATGATGATGAAAATTTTGATAATGATAATGATGCTGATATTCATTATAACAATTATCATCGCGATAATAGTAATGAAGATGATGATAATAATGATGATAATGATAGTCTCAATAACAATGATAATGATAAAGATAATAATAATGATGCTACTGATGATAATGAAAACAATAGAATAACGATAACAGCAAAAATATTGATAATGACAACAATAACAAGTGTCAATAATAAGGATATGAAAAATACTGATAATAGTATTGATGATTTTGATAAAAATTATAATGATAATGATGATAATGATCATTATAATGATAATAAAGATAACTATATCAATAACAAAGCATAATGATAATGATAATAACAATGGTAATGATGATGGTAATGATAACAATCAAAATAATGATGATAATGATAATAAAGTTAGTGATAATATTAATAGTAATGATGATAATTGTAATAATGATAATGATCTAATGAAAATGGTAGTGATGATAAAGATAATGATAATAATAGCAACGATAGTGATAATGAAAATAAGGATAATGATAATGATCGTAATGATACTACTGCTACTACTAATGTTGATAACAATAGGAATAATGATGATAATACTTATAATAATGATAATCATAACAATAATATTGATAATGATAACAATAATAATAATAATGATAATGATAATGGTAGTTATAGAATTAGTGATAGCAATGATGTAATAACAATAATATGATGGTAAGAATGATGATAATGATTGTAATAACATTAGTGATGATGGTAAGGATAACAATGCTGATAATGATAATGCTAATAATAATGATGACAATCATAATGTTGATAATGATAGCAATAGAAGATATGAATTACCATCACAAATCATCTAATACATAATTACATCTCAACATCTCCATTTCGGGAATGACACTGACCTTCTCATGCTCTCGAGGTCGAGCTGGTCATCGAAGAGAGATGGAGAGTAGACGGGGGCGGGGACGGGAGAGGGGGGGGGGGGGAGGGGAGAGGTCTTTCCTATTTAAGAAGCAAGAGCATGGACGTGGATCATTAGTTATTCCTAAAGCATCATGACATTCAAGGTTTGGCTGGTTTTGAATTTTCTTTTGGATTCTGAAGCGTGGGACGTGAGGAGGGAAGCGGACGGATACAAAAAAAAACATGTCGGACCATTTTGATATGAAATCTGAGCGATAGATTATTGGATGGAGTATAGACTAATAACATTGTTTTGTTTTTATTTGTTTCGTTTTACTGATCTAATGTTTCAACTATGTTACTCTTCAATTGCAGGTCCTTGTCGTGCTTTCCTTCGTGGCCGCAGTTCTCGCTCGGCCCGAGAGCGGTTATCCTACCAATGAGGTCGGTCTTCCATCGAGTCCTCTTACACATATCGTGGGACGTGCCACACCAAGATGTAATTTTCTCAATTCCATTTTCTTTCTTCTTGAAGGAACCAGCTAAGTACTCGTTCAATTACGAGGTGAAGGATGAGCCATCCGGCAACGACTACGGCCACCAGGAGGCTCGTGACGGCGCCCACACTCAGGGGAAGTACTTCGTCAAGCTTCCCGACGGTCGCCTTCAGGAGGTCGCCTACACCGTGGACGGCGACTCCGGCTTCGTGGCTGAGGTCAGCTACGAAGGCGAGCCGCAGTATCCCCAAGAGCGGCCAACCGGATATGCTTAAGCGATCTTATCTGAATTTCACTGGAAGAGCTGTATTTGTAATAAATATTCATCAAACGAACTGCATCGTGTGTATAGCTTTCCACGTTCCATATCCATATACGAAAACATTTCTGTTTCACTTTACCTAACCATTCCCTGTCATGTATGGAAGGTTCTATGCATTCGAGGTATCTATTTTTGATTTGAAATTGATTTGAAATCTAATCAAGGAGAAACTAAGAATGTCACTCCAGAGGACGACACACACACACACACACACACACACACACACACACACACACACACACACACACACAGGGTGTCACATCAGAAAAGTACTGGAGGCGTTCCATTTCATTTCTCTATTTACGAAAACAGATGGACGAATTAGACAAGGAGGTCAAAAACACA
>BOPN01000709.1:389462-396962 GCA_017312705.2 Penaeus japonicus | reverse complement strand
AGATAGATAGATATATATAGAGAGATAGAGATAGATAGATAGATAGATAGATAGATAGATAGAGAGGGAGTCAGAGAGAGAGAAAGAGAATGAAAGAGAATTAGAGAGAGAGAGAGAGAGAGAGAGAGAGAGAGAGAGAGAGAGAGAGAGAGAGAGAGAGAGAGAGAGAGAGAGAGAGAGAGAGAGTGAGAGAGAGAGAGTAAGTGAGAGAGAGAGAAAGAAAGAAGAAGAAGAGAAATTAAAAAACGTTGCACATACAAAATCTTCGTGGTTATAGTAGAATACCTCCCTCCTCTAAAATGTTACTTTGTAGATTACACTGCAATTTCTTCCCCTCAAGTTAAACCACTAATTGCACTTCAATTTTTCCAAGAAGAAGGGGTCACTGAGTAAAAAGAGGTGCAGGGAAAGAAGTCTGAATGGTAATTGTTCATGTTTTAAGCACGAAATAAGCAGCATGTGGCTGTCATATCATTTATGAAGTCTAATATAATTGGTTGTCGTGGAAATATTAGAAGTCTGACATCATTGAATTCATGCTCTAAGCAACTGATTATCATATTGCATTTGCAAGCAAAGATGAATTACTAGATTCCCGATCCCGTTTTTGTTGGAAGTAAAAAGTATAAAAGCATAAAGAGGGGACACCAAAACCTTGGAAATATAAAAGTTCGAGAACAACCAAACGTAATGAATAGGCAAGGAAACACTAAATGTAAGAATAACAAGTGCTGATTCTAATACATTAAGGCCTCATAATATGTAGGCGCTCGGAATTACTCTTAAGAAGCGAATATTCCAGCTAGGCCAAGGTAGGTCGCGATCACTCTTGTAAAAGATGCTTAAAAACTCTCGGTCGGGAACTTGGCGTTTTTGCATTCTTTTTCGTCGCTAATCCGAAATGACGTCAGAGGGAGGAAGGGTGGGGGAGGGGTGGAGGGGAGGGGGAGGGCCGGATATGAGAGTATATTAGTCGAGGTTCCTTTAGGCTTTCGTCAGTACTCAGCGCTCTCGATCTAGCAATGGCCTTTAAGGTTTGTCGCCCCGCCGTGCAATTTGTGCGATACTTTTCGCTCGGGAGAGATTTGCCACCTTATTTGGTATTCATTTCCTACAGTGTGGGCATCATCGTTGTTTTTCTTGCAAAGACTTAGGGGAAATATTAATACTTCATATTCTTGGTCTCAGTAACGAATGCACGTATGAATTAGTCTGTCTCCGAATTATATTGCATATTTTATGACTGTACATCACCACTCTCTTTCATCTCATCAAAGCTATTCATCATTACCGCCCTTGTGGTTATGGCCGCCGCCCGCCCTGAATTCGACAGGACGCCTTACTCCGCCCCCGCCCACGTAGCTCCCGAGGTTAGTGCGCCTAAAGAACCCTCTGTTATTGCTAAAAAAAAGTCAACATCTATAGCACTGTATATTTAAAGTAAGTACTACTGTATTTAGTGACTATTCGTAACGGACCTTGACATTATGACTAACAATGATATGATTCATAGTTTTTCAATATGAGTTGTTATCATGATTTCCTATCAAAACGCACGTGAAGTTGAATGCACCTGATATATAAAAATGATTTTTTTAAAAACCCGTATTTCTAAATAATAATGACTTCTGCTGTTCTACGTTTCGACTATTAGCTCGAAGTTGATCTTAAAAAAAGGTCTCAAGCTGCTAACACGGATTCCCGACAAATCTAAATTTATTCGTGACGCAAAATCATACTCAGATACGATTCGAGGCGTGGCGTTGACTCAGAAGTGGCTCTCCTTATCATCACTATGGTCTATGGTGATAGCTTTATGGCTTAAGTGTTGCGTAATAGAAGAAGAGTCACTGGGGATGCTAAACATCATATTTGTGATGATGGTAAGGACAGCAATGATGATGTTAATAATAACAACAATTATAACATTAATGATGAGGATAATAGAACTAGTTATAAAATTAACGTTTAGGATAATAATGTTAATAATGATAATAATAACGATAATATAAAAGATAAAAAATAATGATAAAAAACAACAACAGCTATAATGACGATAATTATAATAATAGAAATAACGATAATAGAAAGTAATGATAATAGTAATAGAATAATGATGATAATAACAAATGGTAATGAAGATAATGATAATAATAACTTTGACGCTACTGCTACTAATTTTAATAATATTATAAATAACCAATAATGATGATCATAGAGTTAAATTAACTAATAATAACATTGATAATGATGAATATGGTAATGACGTTAATAATGAGAATATTAACGATGATAATCATCATAATGATAGCAATGGCAGTGACAATAACAATAATAACATTGGTAATGCTGATAACAGTAATGCTAATAATGATAGTGATAGCTGTGCCAGTTATAATAACAACAACAATAACAATAGTAATAATAATAATAATAATGATAATGATAACAGTGATAGTAATAATACTGATAATCAAAATGATAATGATGATAATGATAATAATGATAACAATGATGATGGTAGTGATAATAATGATAGTAACGAGTACAACAACAACAATAACAACAAAGATGAGAATGGAGATAATAATGATAATCATCTGGATAATGTTGAAAATTATAACAGTAACCAACATAACAGTTATAATTTTATAATAATGATGATAATTCGAACAGTGATACTGCTACTACTAATGATAATAATAATCATACTAAAAAGGATTATGATGATAAAGATGATACGAACGCTAATACTAATGCAGTTATTTACCCAACTACTAATGGTGAGGAATACGAAATTGATAATACATGAGAATGTGTAATGTGAATATGGAATGTCATTGAACAATAAGAACGACAACATAAGATTAAACTGAACTAACAATCTTAATAAAAGATAGAATGTACAGATAATCAAACAACTGGCAACTATGATACCACGCTACACATAAAGATTACACGTGTGTTTTGGATGGCGAATCTTATTTATTTTTATTGTAAATACCAATGGTGCTACTGCAGTAACATTCATGTTTATATGCAACATAGGAACGACATGATTGGTATCAGTATTTTTCATAGCCATTATTTTTGTCTTTTATGAAACCATAGATGAAGTTGGATCCTTCGAGTATTTAAAAAGAGAAAGATTCGAAAGCCACATTGAAGATGTCTCAACCATTGTTTAATGATTCGAATCCTATTTCGGATTTTCATCCTATAGGAAGGAGCTTTAACCTGCTGAAAGGCATAAACAACGAACATAAACCTATTCCCCACATATTACAACAATCAGTGACGGTCACAGCAAACCCCCTTGTAGGACCCCGTCCGGTACGACTTCAGCTACGGCGTGAATGACGCTTACTCCGGGACGCCCCACGGCCACGAGGAGACGCGGGACGGCGAGCTCACCAAAGGCATCTACTACGTGCAGCTTCCCGACGGTCGCCTGCAGCAGATCACGTACACTGTCGACGGCGACTCGGGTTTCTTGGCTGAGCTGAAGCATTGAGGCATATTGAGTGTGATTTATGTTTTTATTTTTTTTGTTTTTTGTTTCTAGTCTCAATGGCTGTGGTTAAGCGGATTTATTATGCTTTGTTCTTTATGCAGTTATATGGTTGAGTCTATTAAAGGATGTATTTTGATTTGTATCTATTATATCCATCCTTTTTTTGCAACAGTTTTTAGTCCACATAAAGTGTAAATACAATTACATTACAAAAGGCAAAACGATTATGAAGTATATTGATTTCATTATATATCAAACACTAAATATTAAAAAGGGAAAACAACGAAATATTTCTTAAACATTACATCACCCACAACACTAAATAACACCAAATACGACAATTTACGAACAGGTTCCCCAAATCAGACTGAGCCTTCTATCAAAAATATATGGAATTCATTGCCATCAAAAGTGTATCCTGTTTTTTTATGATTTGGCTTATCAATTTTAAGATCACGTTTAATGATGAAGATGACTAATAAAACGCAACATTGGAATGACTCACTTGTGATTGTGTCTCTGATTAGGGCGTTTAAACATCAGGCATTAATCTACACGCTTTGATTATTATAAATCTTATATCAGTAAAACAAATGAAGATTATATATGCATGCAAGAACAGCAGTAACGACAATTACACATTCAGGTGCGTATTCACACAAAGAAATTACTTCAAGACTGACATGAAAAGCATCGGTTCCACAGTCTTTGAAATGCATATACACTACACACAAAGTTGCCAGAGAACGTATTCCATGCATTTGCACAGTCATTTCTAAGCGCTGGGGATAGATAGCACGCACACGCACAATCACATGCACATGCACGCGCACGCACAAACATCCACACACACACACACACACAGACACACACACACACACACACACACACACACACATATATATATATATATATATATATATATATATATATTATGCACATATACATATACATACATACATATATATATATATACATATATATATATATATATATATATATATATATATATGTATATATATATATATATATGTATATGTATATATATATATATATATATATATATATATATATATATATATATATATATACATATATATATATATATATATATATATATATATATATATATATATATATATATATATATATATGTGTGTGTGTGTACATATATCCATGAATGTATTTTCTTGATGGAGAGAAAAAAATTAACAACGATTTTTTACTAATTCAATATCTTAGAGTTGGCGCCCATCCAGTGGCCTCTCGTTGATTTAGTTCCAGTTCATCCTTCCTCAAATGTGGACTTGAGGCTACTGCAAACTATTCTAGTGTATGATATTAGCCATATGACAATTTTCTCTACACAAGTGTTTTTTTTCATATTTCCGATAAATGATAGCATTTTGTGAAGTTTATCATTAATGTGACCCTGTGGTTTCTTCTAGCTTTTCCCAATATAGGGGTTGATTTTGCTATCACCGTATCTCACTACATCAAAGACGGCATTCGTAGTACTACTACATTAGAATAAACCTTCGATGTCCTTTTAGAGACTGAATTTTTGAATCGCCTGCGACACATGTCTCTCTGAACTTCTGTTTAACCCGCGATTATAAACATAGTTGGTGTCAAGACTGATTCTTGTGGTACTCGACTTGCCATTTGTCTCCATGCAGTGTTTTTATCAAATTAATGTGTTCATATTAATGGATGTTTCATGTTCAGGGAGATGTAAAGCGACAGAATAGTAATTCAACGTTAAGAACTCTGTAGTGCCTCATTGTGGCCGTCCATGTCAATCGGGTACCTTGCAGTCACAGGCAGAGCTGTAGGACATCTTCACGTAGCAGGAGGGCCTAGTGATAAGGAACCTTCGCCCATGTCGTATAGACGAGCCCGAGCTTCATACCAAAGCCTTCGAAGAGGCTTTCTTTGCTGCAGGAGGGTTATGGGGAGGGTGACCAGCCCCGCTCGCGATCCAACTGCCACTAGCCCAAGTTGTTGCTTGGGCTACTTACCCCGACTGCGCTGGGTCAGCAATCGCCTTATTCTCGAATCAGTTCTTCTCTTTCATTTTTACACTTAGTGGGTGGCTACCAACACGACTTTCTTTTCTTTCAGAATGAACTATAAACTTTTAGAAAATGAATGACAAGCAGACTAGGGACCTCTAATCATGGTTCGAATGCAAACAGTTTTTTGTGTATCTATCTATCTCCAAACATATACACACACATGTTTATATGTATATGTATGTATGTATCTTTTTACATCTATCTATCTAAGAAATGTATGTGTATTTATGCCAAAGGATAGTTATATAACATATGGATATTTATTCATATATATAAGTTATATCAAACAAATGACTCTCCATGCGAGCACCTCACATGACCTGACCAATGACCTTCTAATTGACTGCAAAATTCAGAACAAATACGACGCCAGTTGCGCCAGGCAAACTTCGTCCTTAAGAGATTCTGAATGCCTGCTGGAAGTCGTTTAGAAGATAGGGTCTCGAACTTTGACCATCACTTCTTCGGTCAAACACAGTCAAGTCGAGCCATACGCCCGACCAATGAGTGAGGTCAGCCGAGCCCTTCGAAGTGACCTCGCATATCCTAATCGGTATCTCGCCTTAAAACTCTGTTGCCCTCAGATAGGATTTTCCTAGATTGGAACAGACTCAGCTTAGACTTCCTTCTAAGAGGTCATTCTCCTCCTTCGACTCCTCCCTCGAGGATGGAGAGTCTCGATACTCTCAGCCCTTCGAGATGACAGGTAGATTTGTGTCTAGGACTTTGGTGACTTATATTTCATGAATTGTATTTTTGTCAAGTGTTTCCTTTAGTGTTCTCGATATATTTGTAATTCAGGTCTCCTTTGCTTTGCGTATATTTCGTGCCCATATTGTTATTGTAAATAGTGTTATATATCTTGAGTTATATATTGACATTTTGACGTGTAGGACAGAGATAATTACTATATATGAAAATGATTGAAAGTTCTTCGAGTAAGTGATACATTTACTACCATTATTACTGATAAATACTGATCCATAAAATACACAAAATATCCACTAGATCATTAACATCAGTACGGAAAGCATTTCAAGAATCTTGACGCCATTATCAAATTGAGACTATTAAACTGGCAATATACCTTGTATTCTCTGTCAAAACAAAACGAAAAATAGATGAACAAAATTGAGATATTGGATCAAGGTTTATAGGCCTGAATTACCTTACATTATCGAGGGAGTTCTTAATATGAAGTCCAACATTTTTATAGTTGAAATATAATGCAATATCTATGTATACGAAGGAAAAGCTTATCTGGGATAGAGTTTTAATTATGATTGATCTGACATACAGCTTTCAAAATAAATACATCAATTTAGAACACTCAGGCATATCCAGCAGTGGCGTCAGCCGGATACTGAGGCTCTCCTTCGTACATGACATCCGCCACGTATCCGGAGTCGACGCTGACAGTGTAGGAGACCTTCTGCAGGCGGCCGTCGGGAAGCTGCACCTGGTAGGATCCCTGCGTGTCGGGGCCGTCGCGAGCCTCCTGGTGGCCGAAGTCATTCTCGGACGCGTCGTCTTGCACTTGGTAGTTGAAGGAATACTTTGCAGGTTTCTAGAGAAAAGGAAAACCATCATTGCGTGGAAACAATAACTATTATTTACTTATTTATCATTACCACATGGTTCGGTAAATTGCTATAGAAACAATTTATTTAAAGTATGATACCGATTTACCTCTGGTTCAGAGGGAGTGGAATAGCCGGTGTCAGGGTGAGCATAGGCAACAGCCAGGAGAACAACCATAATCAATACCTGTAAAATAAAGAATGAAGAATATAATTATAACCAACTCATAACCGTCGATTTTTCTCTGGACACGAAATATAGATCTCAGTTTGATATGATAGCCTAAATTGTATACATTGAAGCGGACCTTGACTGCCATGTTTACTG